>JAAGKR010010482.1:0-22597 GCA_011419295.1 Clarias macrocephalus | reverse complement strand
TCTGTCTCTCTCTCTCTGTCTCTCTCTCTGTCTCTCTCTCTCTGTCTCTCTCTCTCTGTCTCTCTGTCTCTCTCTCTCTCTGTCTCTCTCTCTCTCTCTGTCTCTCTCTCTCTGTCTCTCTCTCTCTCTCTCTCTCTGTCTCTCTCTCTCACTGTCTCTCTCTCTCTCTCTCTCTGTCTCTCTCTCTCACTGTCTCTCTCTCTCTCTCTCTCTCTCACTGTCTCTCTCTCTCTCTGTCTCTCTCTCTCTCTCTCTCTCACACACACAACTCACTAAACCTCAGCGATTCGGTCCAAAAGACAGATTTAACAAGCTTTGGTGGAATTTGGAGCTTGGTGTGAGTGGAGTCGTGGCCCAGTGCTGTCCAGTAGAGCCTTTCTCTATATTTCATAGTAGAAGTAGTAGTAGTAGTGTGTGTGTGTGTGTGTGTGTGTGTGTGTGTGTGTGTGTGTGTGTGTGTGTGAGTGTGTTTGATTTGATTTGATGGCTTTCAATAAAAAAGAGAACCGTATAGCGCTTTATGAGAGAGCTATAAATGGGAGATCATGGCTGAATATTTATACAAGGTGCTTATAAAGAAATAATTTCTTCTTCAACACTTTTACAGCCGGCACACGGGTAACTTTTTTTTTTGGCATATAGATTTGCTTCACTGAGCAAGCATGACTTAGAGAAGTAATCTACATTCTGAGTCTTGTCCTGTTTTTGTTGTAGCGGTCTTGTTTTTTTTTTTTTTTTTTTTTTGTGCTCTGATGCACATTAAGCTGAACAAGCTCTCCCAGGAAACTGATTCTTTTAGTGAAATTAAGTGTAAATGTTTATTAAGGATGACTTTTATTCTTTATTTATTACATTGCTGGTCACAATAGTTGATGCAAGTGCCCTCTAAAGCCTGGTGATCTTTACAAAAATGTATCAAAGCCTCGAGCAGGCGAGGCACGAGGCGGAGGCTCATTACTCATTGTTTATGAGTTTTACTAACACAAGCGTGCACTTACACTGCTCTTAAAAATCCCTTAAAGTTGCCAGGGTTTAAGAACTGGATTTAAAAAAAGTGCAGGTCAGAGGACCAAAAGTGGAATATATTATTGTCTTGCAATGTGTTTAGTAAGGAATAAAACCCAAGTGTGATGTTGGAGGAAATTAATCAGTGATGCTCAGAGTGATGCAATGAGGCTGAGATTTCATGAAAGGTTGTTTTCTTAAAATAAATTTTTCGTACACCTCAGCGATCAGCCTGTGCTAACAGTGACTATTTTAAAGCTGTTATCCGTGTAATGTGAGTATAATTGTCACTCATTATTACTTATTTATTAATAAATAAGAGAGGTTACCCTCGGCTCCGCCTGTGTACAAATCCTGATGCCTGCGTGCAACCATGACCTACTGTCACAGTGCCACTAGGAGGGAAACACGCAGATCCAGTAGCAGAGAGGAAGAGAGATCAGGAAACAGAGACTTACGGCCAGCAGAGGGCGCCCTGGCGTGGAGAACTAAGGAGGCTGCACAGCACTCCACGTCAGTGAAACTTATGACCATGTAGAATCCAGTAATCGAACACGGAAGCAGAGTTCGAAAATCAGTCATTTCTATTGTGAGTTTTAATCAAGAATAACAGTCTCGTGGTCAGACGTGAGCAGAGTTCAAAGCCAATAATCTGATGTGTTAAATGTGTGTTCAAAGCCAATAATCTGAAGTGTTAAATCCAGGGGCAGGCAGTCTCGTGATCAAACGCAATTGAGTGCAATTGAGTGCAGGCCTGTTGCCAAGTCCTCTTGAAGCTTGGGCCGACGGTACTGCGACTTCCTCCTCTTGAACAGGGAACAGACGCAGTTGGTATCCCAGACAGCATTGGAAGGGTGACATTTCCTAGTTCCTGGTTGATCCGTTCCGTCTGTCCGTTGCTCTGGGGGTGGAAGTCAGAGGATGGGTGTGGCACCAATGAGTTGCAGAAGGCCTTTCAGAATTGTGAGGAAAATTATGGGCCCCTGTCTGAGACAATATCCGAAGGCAGACCATTGAGTCATAAAACATGAGACACCAGGACGTCAGCTGTTTCTTTAGCTGAAGGGAGTTTGGGAAGCGGGATGAAGTTAGCGGACTTGGAGAATCGGTCTACTACTGTCATGATGCAAGTATTGTTGTCTGAGGGTGGTAATCCCGTGACAAAATCAAGAGAGATGTACGACCACAGGCGATGAGGGATAGGGAGCAGTCCGAGAAGGCCCTCCGGGGGGCGATTTGTGGCCTTATTCTGGGAACAAATATCGCATGAAGATAGAAAAACTCTGAACATCCTCCTTATTGGTTGGCCATCAGAAATATTGCCCGATAAGAAACAGAGTGCGGGCTACCCCCGGATGGCAAGCCACCATGGAGCTGTGGGCCCAGTCTAATACAGCGGGACAGAGAGGGCTTGGGACAAAGAGTAGGGGGGATGTTACTTGGACCCGGCTCATGTTCCAGCGCATGTAGCACCAGGTTCTCTATCTCTAAATGAGTGTCAGCCACAAGACAATGCGGAGGAAGGATTGGTTCTTGGAAGGATACACAGGGAGAGAGAACTGTTGAGATAGAGCATCAGGCTTGGTATTCTTAGAACCCGGGCGGTAGGACAATGTAAAGTTAAACCTGGAAAAGTACAAAGACCATTGTGCCTGACGAGAGTTAAGTCTCTTGGCTGACCTTAAATATTCTAGATTTCTTTGGTCTGTCCAGACCAGAAGGGATGTTCTGCCCTCTCCAGTCAGTGGAGACAAGTTCAAGCTTGACAGCTCCTCAAGTTCAAGCTTGACAGCCAACAGCTCGCGGTCTCTGATACCATAATTGCGTTCGGATGGAGAGAGTCGGCGAGAGAGGAAGGAACAGCGGTGGAGTTTATTAGCCTTGGGGGACTTTGGGAGAGAATGGCGCCAACACCTGTTTCTGATGCGTCCACTTCGACCACAAACTGGAGGGACAGGACAGGGAAGGTGAGGATAGGGGCAGAGGTAAAACGACACTGGAGTTCCTTAAAGGCCCCGTCCGCCAGTGGACTCCATCGAAACAGCGATTTAGTGGATGTGAGGGAAGTGAGAGGTGCTGCAACAGAGCTATAGTTCCGGATGAAACGTCTGTAAAAATTGGTGAAACCCAAAAAGTGTTCAAGTTCCCACATTGAAGAGAATACCGGCCAGTCTGTGACTGCTTTTACTTTAACTGCGTCCATGCGAATACCTGAAGGTGATATGATAAACCCAAAGAAGGAGGTGGAGTCACAGTGAAATTTGAATTTCTCTGCCTTGACGTAAAGCTTGTTCTCCATGAGCCTTTGTAGAACCTGACGGATATGAAATCGATGTTCTTTCAGGGTGCAGGAGAAAATCAAAAAGTCATCGAGGTAGACAAATGCAAAGACATTAAGGAAGTCTCTCAGTACATCATTAATGAAGGCCTGAAAGACAGCTGGGGCGTTAGTCAGCCTGAAGGGAACCACGAGGTATTCACAGTGGCCCGTAGGTATATTGAAGGCCGTCAACCATTTTTCCCCTTTTTGGATCCTCACTAGGTGATAGGCATTTCGAAGATCCAACTTGGTAAAGACCTGTGCATCCTGGAGTAACTCGAAGCTGAAGACATCAGAGGGAGTGGATGGCGGTTCTTAACGGTTATCTCATTGAGCCCCCTATAGTCAGTACAGAGTCGTAGAGATTTGTCTTTTTTCTCCATGAAGAATAACTCCGTGCCCGCTGGAGAAGAGGCGGGACGAATGTCTCCTGCCACATGGGATTCCGTAATGTATTGATCCATGGCCTCTCTCTCAGGGTGGGAGAGGGAGTATAGTCGTCCCTTCGGTGGGTAGTACGGGGAAAAAGGTTAATAGCACAATCGTATGGGCAGTGGGGGGGTGGCAAGATACTTAATAAAAACCTTCCAGAGATTGTAGTACTCGGCAGGGATGTTTGAAAGGTTGGAGCAGTCCTTAAGCGGAGAAGGTGGAGACCCTTTGACAGTAGAACGGAGACATGATGACAGACATGAAGCACTCCATTCCAGAACTCTCTTCTTGACCCACTATATGTGGGGATTGAGTAGCTGTAGCCATGGGAGACCAAAGACAAGCGGGGTATGGGAGCTCTTAGCAAGAGATGACTTCTGAGTGGTTTTCTGAGAAATGCAAGGTGACTGGTACTGTGTGGTGGGTGATGGGAGCCAGGAAACAACCATCGAGGACCTGGACAGTGTGTGAGTGACTCAGGGGCATGGAGGGAATACCAAGGAGATACCAGTGAGGAGCAGATCAGATTTTGGTTGGCCTCTGAATCCAGCAGGGCATACGTGCCATGGGGCTAATTCTTGTGGGTCAAGGTTACTGGGAAATAGGAACAATGTTTGGAAAAAGATCTAAGATCCGGGCCCCCCGGTGGTCTGTATTTCGAGGACTAGAGAACACTGAGACAGGAAAGAACAGCAGGTGTTAGGGTTCCTATTATAAGTAGGCATGGCAGGAAGGCTCATGGGGCGGTGCGGCGGCTGCTGCTGTTAAGGGGCGAGGAGCCGGGGTAGGAGCTGGGGGGGTTTGTAGTTGCTGGATTTGGTTGGCAAGAGAGGTCAGAGTCTCTATTACTGTTTTGAGACTGCTGGTGACTTCCTGAATGTCATGCTGACGTGAACCCAGGAGCGTTCCCTGACTTTCCAGTGCTGATCTCAAGTAGGCAAACTCCGCTGGATCCATAATGGCCAGATTATACTGTCACGGTGCCACTAGGAGGGAAGATCCAGTAGCAGAGAGGAAGAGATATCAGGAAAGAGAGACTTACGGCCAGCAGAGGGCGTCCCGGCGCCGGAAACTAAGGAGGCTGCATACCACTGCACATCAGTGAACCTTATGACCATATAGAATTCATATGGTCCTTTTTGGTTTTGGTGGATGAGGCAACGAAGGCCAGATATTGGATCACTTTATTTGTGTTTTCACTAATCAGATCTCGTAGTCAATACGGAAGCAGAGTTCGAAAGTCAGTAGTTTCTATCATGCATTTTAATTCAATTCAATTCAATTTTATTTCTATAGTGCTTTTAATAATGGTCATTGTCTCAAAGCAGCTTCACAGAAATGAAAAGAAAATGAAAAGAAAATTTATGGAAGTTTATATGTGTAAGAAAAATGCGTCTAGATAATGAGATTGTCCCTGATGAGCAAGCCAAGGGTGACGGCAACAGTGGCAAGGAAAAACTCCCTGAGATGGCAATAGGAAGAAACCTTGAGGAACCAGACTCAACAGGGAACCCATCCTCATCTGGGTGATAACAGATAACAGAAATTATATAACGACATCATGTGTGTTATACAGCTGAAAGTTCGATATAACAGAAGTTCTTTAAATTAACACGAAGTCCAGTTCAGCACAGGGATGAGTCAGCAGGTGCAGAGGGCAGAGGAGGATCTGGATCACTGGGAGCTCAGGAGCAGCATGTGTAGATCCAAACCAACTTGAAGCAGAATCCAGCTGGAGCAGGTCCTTCTCTGGATGCCTCAGGATCCTGGCAGGGTTGGCCTCTGTCTACTGAAGCTGGAACAATCTCCAGATGCCTCGGGATGGGTGGAAAAATAAAGAGCAGGTGAAGAGAATTAGCGTGGTTGCCATTCAGGATAGATGTACTGGAGTATGAGGTAAAGAAATGAACTATGTGTATGCCAGATTAAAGAAATGTGTCTTGAGTCTAATTTTAAATTGGGAAACTGTGTCTGATCCCCGAACATTGTCAGGAAGGCTATTCCAAAGTTTTGGAGCTAAATATGAAAATGCCCTACCTCCTTTTGTAGATTTTGATATTCTGGGAACTACCAGAAGTCCGGAGTTTTCTGATCTTAAGGAACGTGGTGGATTTTAACGTATCAGAAGACTGGCTAGGTTTTTGGGAGCTAAACCATTTAGAGCCTTGTACGCAAGTAATGTTATTTTGTAATTACTTCTAAACTGAACAGGTAGCCAGTGCAGGGATGATAACATTGGGGTTATATGATCATATTTTCTGGATCTAGTGAGAACCCTGGCGGCTGCATTTTGGACTAACTGTAGCTTGTTAATTGAGGATGCAGGACAGCCACCCAGTAATGCATTACAATAGTCCAGTCAGGAGGTCATGAATGCATGAACCAGCTTTTCTGCATCAGATACAGATAAAATGTTCCTAAGCTTGGCAATATTTCTAAGGTGGAAAAAGGCTGTTTTTGTGATATGATTTTCAAAGCACAAGTTACTGTCTAATATTACACCCAGGTCTTTCACTGTCGAGCTGGTGGTAACAGTACATCCTTCTAAACGCAAGCTGAATTGTGAGAGCTGGTGTGTACTGGTTTTTAGGCCAATAAGTAATATCTCAGTCTTATCTGAATTTAATAAAAGAAAATTATAGGTCATCCAATCTTTTATATCTTGAATACACTCAGTCTAGACAATTTGGGTATTTCGTCTGGTTTTGTGGAGATGTGTAACTGGGTATCATCAGCATAACAATGGAAACTAATCCCATGTCTTCTAATGATGTTACCCAAGGGAAGCATGTTTATTGAGAAAAGCAGAGGTCCTAAAACTGACCCTTGTGGCGCCCCATATTTCACTGGCATTACACCAGACTGTTCTCCATTCAGATCTACAAAATGGAATCGATCAGACAGGTAGGATCTAAACCATTTTAACGCGTGTCCCTGAATACCAATGTGATTTTGTAAGCGATCTATGAGAATGTTATGATCTATAGTGTCGAATGCAGCACTAAGATCAAGTAAGATGAGTATTTAGATGCAGCCTTGGTCCAAAGCTAAAAACAAGTCATTTGCAATTTTAACTAGTGAAGTTTCTGTACTATGATGGGGCCTGAAACCTGACTGAAATTCTTCGAGGATGTTGTTTTCCTGCAAGAATGTGCATATTTGGGCTGATACTATCTTTTCTAATATCTTTGATATAAACGGAAGGCTTGAAATCGGACTGTAATTTGTTATATTATTTGGGTCTAAATTAGATTTTTTAAGAAGAGGCTTATTAACTGCCAACTTGAAAGATTTAGGGACATGACCTAGATATAATGAAAAGTTGATAATGTTTAGAAGGGGCGCTCCAGCTATATTTATCACTTTTTTTAAAAATCTGGTTGGGATTGGATCCAGCAGGCATGTTGTTGATTTAGCCGAGGTGATAAGTTTATACAGCTCTTCCTGTCCTATACGTCCTATTGTAAAGCACTGAAAATCTAAATGTGAAGCTTAAGACTGGACTGGATCATGAGATGCTGTTAGAGGTTGAATTTCCATTATTTTCTTCCCGATACTATAATTTTTTTCATTGAAGAAGTTCATGAAGTCTTCATTTCTAAGCTGTGATGGGATCCTCCCTGCAGGCATCTTAGGGTTTGTTAGGCTAATCACTGTATTAATAGGAACCTGGGATTGTTTTGGTTTCTTGCTATCAGTTGGCTCAGATGCTCGGCCGCTTTTAGAGCTCGTCTATAGCTGCACATACTGTCTTTATACGCCATTCTAAAAATTTCTAATTTAGTTTTTCTCCATTTTCGCTCGAGGTTACGGGTTTCTCTCTTTAGGGCGCGAGTGTGACTATTGTACCATGGTGCAAGTGTTTTATCTCTGACTTTTTTATAATCTGATGGGAGCAACAGTGTCTGTACTGGTATGTACTGTGTATGTACTGGTAAAAATGGTGCCCATGCTGCTGGTCACTTCATCTAGATCGTCTGCACTTAGGGGTCTGATAAGAAGTTGGGACAGATCCGGCAGATTACTTGTGAATCTGTCTTTAGTAGTCGGATTAATATTTCTACTGAATTGATAACGTGGGGAGACGCAGCTACGCTGTTCTACAGGTAGAGTATATACTAAGAGATGATGATCTGTGATATCATCACTTTGAGGTAGATTGTCTATATTAGAGACATCTATACCATGGGATATAATTAAATCTAGCGTATGATTAAAGCGGTGAGTTGGTCTATTTATATATTGTTTAACCCCAAAGGAATTTAGCAAATCCATAAATGCGAGTGCTAAAGCGTCGTTAGCATCGTCTACATGAATGTTAAAGTCTCCTACTATCAGCACTTTGTCAGAGTTAACCAATAGGTCTCATAGCAGATGTCCAAACTCTTTAAGAAAATCGACATATGGCCCCGGGGGTCTGTACACGGTGGCCAGAACAAAATGTAGCAGGGATTTATTATGTATTTCACTGAGTGCAACATTAATGATAAGCACTTCAAACGAGTTGAACTTGTATTCGAGTATTCATTTGGTTTGATCCAGGTTTCAGTAAGGCAGAGTACGTCAAGACAGCAATCTAAGATAATTTCATTAACAATCAGTGCTTTAGGCGCAAGGGATCTGATGTTGAGAAGCCCAAACTTTAGAGGTATATTTTGATTACTTATTTGGCCTTTTTCTGGTTTCATAGTTATTAGATTGTTTCGAGCGATTTTAACGAATTTATTCTTTTTCCTCACTATTCGGGGAACAGACACAGTTTCTATAGGACAAGCTGTGTGTGCGCGTCTATCAGTATGGTGAGTTGTAATGTGGCTATTATGTTTGGAATCTAAGACACGACTTACCGCCAGTCAGACGGTTGGTAGTGTCCTGGAGATGTTGTCTGAGAGGACGGCTGCTCCAGCTCTGCTAGGGTGCAGTCCATCGGTGTGGTAGAGCCTAGGACGCTCCCAGAAAACATTCCAGTTATCAACAAAGGGTAATCTCTGTTGTTGACACCAAGATTGTAACTATTCATTAAAAGCAAACAATCTACTGAACCTCTCGATTTCTTGTTGAAATGTGGGAAGCGGTTCAGATACGATGATCCTTGTTGTGGGTGATGTGCTGCGGACCTTCTCAACCAGGCTCCTGAAGTCCTTCACCAGGATCTCCGTCTGCCTCAGCATGGTGTCGTTCGTGCCAGCATGAAGGACCACAGCTCCAAAGTTCTCCCTCAGGGCCGCAGGCACCTGTGCAGCAACATCAAGAACACGAGCACCAGGTAAACAGCGAGTGCGCACCTTACCTTTAGCCGTGGTAGCACGGACGTGCCAGACGATGGAGTCTCCGATGATCAGCGCATCGTGAAGTTCAAAGCCGGTAATTCCAACAGTGTTAGATCTGTATCGCGAAGGCAAAGACGAAAGAGAAAGAGAGGTCGTAACCGGAAGACTGAGACAAAACCAAATTCGGCACAACAATCTAGCGACAAGTGAGTGTCTTGCAGCGTCTTAAATAAGCAGATCTGATTAACCCAAATCGGCAACAGGTGAGCTCAAGCCGTGCCTGGAGGCGGCAAAAAACAAGAGGCGGTGCGGAGCTGGAACAGGAGTGATTTTGATTACTTGCAGAGGAGCTATGTTGTGGGTCGAGATCTGGCGCGTTGTGACACCTACAAATATGAATATGAAAAACTGCTTCCGCTGCTTTGGTCCTTTTTGGTTTTGGTGGATGAGGCAACGAAGGCCAGATATTGGATCACTTTATTTGTGTTTTCAGTTTTTCCAGCTCCAGACTCGCCTGAGCACAGGATGGACTGATCCTCACGATCCTGCATCATGCTCCGGTACGCAGTGTCCGGAATGACATTTGTCTAGCTTGACCTTATCATGTCATGTCACTGATACATGACAATTTGTAACAAGCAGAGACACGTCGTAGCAGTTTAGCTGTTATGATTTCGTACATTTGTGTACAGAAAACCCTGAATAGGCGCGCGGAAACGGTGTTGCATTCTGACAGGTGTGTGTGTGTGTTTGTGTGTGTATGTGTGTGAACATAAACATTATGGGAAAAAATTATTTCTTAATTTTGTCCATTTTTTCATTTTTGTATTGCCCGGGGTTTAAACAAGCTGATTAGAGTTTTACACTTATGTGACCTCATAAAAACTGGACTTTCCTCCCCTGGACTGTTTGCTCAGGTCTGCTGGTCTCAAGGGGGCTCAGCAGTAGTACATTTACATAGTCGCTGAAACAGTGTGTATGAGGGAGGTATGTAACAGAGGGAGTGTGTGAGGTATATAAAAAGCCGCATCATCTGAGGGGTATTTCAGCTGGGGCAACAAGACCCCCCCCCCCCCCCCACACACACACAGACACAGACACACACACACACACACACACACACACACACACACACACACACACACACTGTTAAAGAAGCAAATATGGGACCTTTAACAAACTATACACAGGTGTATGATAAATGCAATGTGTGCGGCATAAGAGGAATAAAACAATTCAGAACATAACAGTAACTCTAGGCTGTAGTTGATTCGTTCAAGCAGGATCATCCTCGGAACGTTCTGGAAACATCGCTTAGCTTCCGAGCTCGTGCAAGTTTTACTAAAAGTGTGTTGATGAGCTCCATTATGCTTTTCCGTCTGATCTAATTGAGTAATAAATATCCCTCGCTCCGGCTGTGTGGGGTTTTTGCCAAGAGTGCTCACTGTCAGAGAGCGCTGTTTAATTCATCACCACAATAAATCACCAAATAAATTGGGTTTATGCCTTTACGGTCAAAGTGTTTACTTTCAGAGAAACGCTAAGTGCTGACTTACAGGAGGATTCGACCACACACACACGCGCACACACACACACACACATAGTCAAATTGATCTTATATGCATAAGTGATCATAAGTGATTAAACATGAATTCTGGAATAGTTACACCCCTGAGCTGTATACACTGTCTCACCATGTTTTCAGTTTTTGATTTATCTTATTTATTTAAACTTCACTATAATCTGATGTCCATAAAAACAGACACAGAATACCAAACATTCCCGTAAGTCACTCACGGAAGTGATGGTGTTCCAGATCATCACAGAGCTCACACACTCCTGACCTCTAATGCGCTTGATCTACATTATTACCTTTTTTTTTTCTTCATATTTCCAGATTCCAAATTTCAAATTTTAGATGCTCAATAATGATTTTTCCCCCCTAAAACATTAGTACCAAACAATTTTTTATGTAATAACTGTAGCTTAGCTGCAGTAAAACACAGCTGAGGGCTTTCTTCTGGACGGAGTCGCACTGCATCCGGAGTTCATCCCGGGAACGCCAGGGTGGATCAGGAATATGAAACCACACCAACAAACATTCACACACTCGGTGACAGTAATCTTTACCATCAGCAGTCTACCTGGATGCTTGAGGGAGAATAGAGGAAACTGGAGAACCTGGAGGAAACCCATAGGAATGCGGAGAACACCGGAACGTCTAGACGGTCTGTAACCTGAGGTCAGGAATCAAACCGGAATTCCTGGAGCTATGAAACCACTGTTATAAGCATATAATTTGTGTGTGCATGTGTGTGTGTGTGTGTGTGTGTGTGTGTGTGTGTGTGTGTGTGTGTGTGTGTGTGTGTATTATTGTATTTCTGTACATAGTTTAAGCCGAAGGAGACTTTTGAGCCGAAGGGAAAAACTCGCTGAGATGGCAATAGGAAGAAATCTTGAGAGGAACCAGATTCAACTGGGAGAACTTAGAGAACAGCTGTCTGCGTCAACCGAGGACATCCCAAACAGATCACACGGGGCATCCATGTGACGAGATCTCCAACCAGAAGTGGGGCACCAGGGATCACTAATATGTGGTACTGACAGGCAGCCTGCATCCTTTGATGGAAGTAGGCGTGGCGGATCGTAAGACACTAACAGTTCACTCAGATACTGCGGCGCGAGAACATTTAATGCTTTATACGTCAAAAGTAGTATCTTAAAATGGATGTGAAATTTCACAGGGAGCCAATGCAGTGTAGATAAGATAGGGGTGATGTGCTCGTATCTTCTGGTTCTAGTGAGGACCCTCGCTGCTGCATTCTGGACTAACTGAAGCTTGTTTATGCACCTAGTTGAACAACCAGACAGTAAGGTGTTACAATAGTCCAACCTAGAGGTGATAAAGGCATCAACTAGTTTTTCTGCATCGTTTAGTGACAATATGTTTCTTATCTTGGCAATATTTCTGAGGTGAAAGAAAACTATCCTGGTAATATTATCTACATGTGCTTCAAACGAAAGGCTGGAATCTATAATCACACCAAGGTCTTTTACTGTTGTAAATGATAAAAATGATCAAACAGAAAGACCATCCAGATTTACTGTGTGATCAGAAAGCTTACTTCCATCTTCATGTGTTCACACATTGCTCAATTTTATTAAGCTGGTTTTGGTGAGACGCATAACTGTGTGTCATCAGGATAACAATGGAAACTAATACCATGCTCTTGAATTATGTTGCCCAGAGAAGGCATGTAAAGAAAAAAAAGCAGTGGGCCTAAAACCGAAATGTGGAGTACCAAGCTTCACTTGAGGACACGCAGAATAGTCACCAAGTGATAACGATCAGTCAAAGAGGATCTGAGCCAAGAGAGGGTCGCTCCCTTAATTCCTACTACATTTTCTAATCTGTGAAGGAGAATACTGTGATCAATGGTGTCAAAAGCTGCACTGAGGTCGAGTAACACACGTGCAGTTACTCAACCCTGATCAGAGGCCAATAGGAGGTCATTTACTACTTTAACTTGTAACTGTAGTGCTGTCTCTGTGCTGTGATGAGGCCTAAATTATTGATTACTGATAGAGTTTGTGTATGTTATTTCTATGTAGATATGATCGTAGCTGCTGGCTGCCAGACCTCCCGCTACAGGTATAATGCTACTCTCACGCTCTCTAACCCTGTCTAAAGTCTGGATGCGCTCCTCTAACCCTAATATCCTCTACGTCAGAGTGCTCACTAACACACACCTATCACAAATAAAGTTATCACTAATGACGGAGGAAGAATGTCTAAACATCCTGCACTCCACACACTGAACATGTTGAATATTAGACATGATAATGTACATGAGTTATTCTTGTTTGTTTTTTTTTATTGGCAGAGCTTGAGGTAACATATAGGCTTTGTTTCATGAAGTCTGGCTAACGGTACCAGTGCATTACAGCTAGAACATCCAGACTCCGGGACAGTCTGTATCCGCAGGCCATCAGGCTGATAAACAGTTGTCACCCACTACCACTTCCACCAATGTACCATGCCTAAGGCTACCCCCTCCTGCTCAAATGTACCCTGGACTTTACAGTGGACTATCTTGCACAACTCAATGTTACCTGGATTATTAAACTGCGACACTTTACTCACTTTGGCTCCACTCGTTACTTTACCTCCATTTTGTCATTTTAATTGTTTACTTGTACCACAATGTACTAGGAAATAGTTGTTAAACCGTATTATGAGTACTTTACATTTATAATTTTTTTTTATCTCTTACTGTAATTTTATTGTTCACTGCCCTTCTACCTCCTTACTCTCAAGAGGCTAGGACAAAATAAGAATTTCATTGTACCTAGGTATGTATGACAATAAAAAAATCTTGAATCTTGGATCTTGAATCACAGTCGCCCCACGGGAAGAGAAACGTGAAAAAGCAGTATAATTTAGACGCCTATAAAAACGAGAAACTTTCACAGCAAACGATCCGAAAGCAGGAGGCAACCAGATACCCAGGGTTTGCCGTGTGTGTGTGTGTGTGTGTGTGTGTGTGTGTGTGTGTGTGTGTGTGTGTGTGTGTGTGTGTATAGTATTGTATTTCTGCCTGTAGTTATATGTTGTGCTGTATATTGAAGGTGTGTGTGTGTGTGTCTTTATGTAACACACTGAGGCCTGTTTGATAACAAAAGTGGTGACACACTGAAAAGTGGGTTTCCATGGAGACAGCAATTTCCCACATCCTTTTTTTTATATATTTAATTTTTTTGTGGCAAGGCGAGCCAGGCTCTCTCTCCCTCTCTCTCTCTCTCTCTCATTCATTAGTCAGTTCACTCAGTCATTCATTTCTAAATGTTCAATGAGTTTGTACTAATCTTTAACTGTCTGATCTGACTACTATATGTGTGCGTGTGTGTGTATGTGTGTGTGTATGTATGTGGGGGGGGGGGTGATGGGGGGCGTCAGCCCTCTTTTTCAAAGGAAATTCAATTCAACTCCATTTGTAATTTTAAATTTTAAATCTCTGATTTGTTGCATAAATCATATACGTAGCTCTTTATGTGTGTGTGTGTCTGTGTTTGCATGTGTGTGTGTGTTTTAATCATGAATAAATAAGAGAGTTCCTTGAATTCTTTTTATTCAGCCTTTGATTATTTCTGTTTGTATCTGGATCAGTATGAAGCTGCAAGGAATGAAACACACACACACACACACACACACACACACACACACACACACACACACACACACAAGTCTTCTGTAGTTGGGTTTCGTCACCGTGGCGACCCACTTTCATAGATGATGGCAGAAAATTTTCCAACAGCCAGATCTGATGTCACTGATGTGTAATATCAGGCTCGCTGGATTAAAAGTAGGGAAGATGCGCCGCCGCTGCTGCAGCACGAGTCTGACATCACCTGTTTATAGCAAGACAGTTTAAGATTCAGATTATTTATAACTCTTCTAATGCTTGTTCTTTTACACAAAAAAAGTAGGTGCCCTTGTTTTAAAATACATGTAGTATATTTTAAGCAACATATCACTTTATTTCTAACAAGATCATGTAAAGTACAGTAACAGCAGCACTGTAGGAACAAAACCACTATCAGTATTCAGATTTAACTTTATAGGTGGGTGTGGCTTAAATCAGCTGAAACAAGAGAAAACAATGCATCACACAAATATACAAATCCAAAGGTCAAACACTTTGATTTCAGTGATTACAATTTAATAGTTTATACTCACAATGTTTATACTGTACAACAATTTATAGTTACAACTTAAGTTACATTGAACACCTCCTGATACTGGATATTAATCAATATTAATTATTAATTCATATTAATATTAAATATTACCTAAATGTATTCAGAGCAACAACTTTTTCAATTAAACATCATGTCTTTAAATCCATTAGGCGTAATCCACCATGTTGTTATGGAATCCAGCATGTTAAGTTTATGTTACAGCTGGTGTTCTTTAAAAATGTATCTTAACCTGCACACACCTAAAATATGTCATGTTTCAGCACCCCGCCCATAAATCCACCCCCCGCGGATAAATCCACACTACAGTTTTATCAGAGGTAACATTTCCTATCAATCCAGTAGCACTTTTTGTCATACCAGTAGCACTCATGTTGTTTTTAACATTATCAGAATATAATTATTATCACTTTAACACTGGTAGCACATTCTGACACGGGGATTTAATGTTATCCAGCAGTCTGCAAGTTAACTTTAAATTACATAGGCATATTTAAAATAGATTATTTGGGGTTTTATTATACATTTTAAATATGCCTATGTAATTTAAAGTTGACTTGTAAACTGATGGATAACATTAAATCCCTGTGTCAGAATGTGCTACCAGTGTTAAAGTGATAATAATTATATTCTGATAATGTTAAAAACAACATGAGTGCTACTGGTATGACAAAAAGTGCTACTGGATTGATAGAAAATGTTACCTCTGATAAAACTGTAGTAGATAAGATAAGATGAGATAATATAAGATAAGATAAGATAAGATAAGATATATGCTTATTCATCCCATAGTGGAGAAATTTCTTTGTTACAGCAGCAAAGAAAAATGTGCAAATATAAAGTAGAGACATAGTAAAAATATATACAGTGCAGTATATAAATACAAAAGAAAAGAAAACAAACAATACCGTAGTTACACTTTTAAAATGTAAGAACTAAATGACAGAACATCAGCACTAGTTTCAGTAAACAGGCTGCGCTACAAAGGTGAACGAACAAACAAACAACAGCTCTAAACTTATGTTAATCAGCAGGTTTTTGTTGCATCCGTGTCTTACAGCGCCGTGTTCAGGATACTGATATTGAACTGTGTTTTTTTTTTTTATACATATACAGTACAGATACTATACAAAACTCGACATCATCATGAACCACGTCAGGCATTTTTCCATTTTTCAGTTGTGACCCTGTAACTGATAAAACCTCAGGCAGGAAAAAGAGGAAAGTGCCGAAGGCTTGTACTGCAGAAGTGAGTCATTGTTGGAATCATCATTGTACATCTGGATTCAATGGTCTTTATGCCATTCTTCCTTTTGAAATACTTCAATCTCCTTCAAACTCTCGAGGGAGTGCGTTCGCTCTCTCAGCTTTGAGTCTTTTTACATTTTTCCTCCTTAGGGATTTCAGGTCCGAACCCTGACTGAGCTCAGAGACTTTGATCATCTTTTTCTTTTATAATATAAAATCCCTCTTTAGCTTTTTGACTTTTTGACGTGACGAAATATCTCAATATTCCTCAGCGTTAGTGCTTATCTTGTGTATTTTGACTCGAGACAGAGAGAGAACAGGATGCTAACCACGGTAGAGCACTATCTTTGATCAATTAAAGGTCAAAACCTTAAATTTGGTCTATTTCCGCCTCAGGGTGACGGTGGATCCTGGCAGAACCGGGCAGGATCTGGGAATACACATGACACAATGAGACACACGTCCACACCTAGGGGTAATTAAGTGTAACCGATCCACTGACAGGAGGTAGGAGGAAACCAAAGATGTTTTAGGGAACTCACACTGACACATGAAGATGTGAAACTCCACAGCTGAGCTCAGGTGTTTTAGAACATAAACACTACGAAAAAAATGCCAAATGTTCCTTTTTGGTTCTTTGTGGTCAATATTGTGTGTTTACGCATCAACATTCATGATTACGTCAATGGAAAATCATCACAAGACCAGTGTGTGTGTGTGTGTGTGTGTGTGTGTGTGTGTGTGTGTGTGTGTGTGTGTGTGTGTGTGTGTGTGTGTGTGTGAGACAAGTGTGTGTAAGCGCTACCACTTAATCCGATCCGACCTTGAGGCACTAGTGCAAAATCCAGCAGCTGCTTTGATCTGATGGGATAACAGACCGTTTAAAGCGCAATAGTCAGTGTTGCAGACTATTTGTGAGAATCTCTGATGGTAAAATACTGCTGTGATGTGAGCCTGAAGACTAATAGCAGGCAAGATGACTGAAATAAGATCTGAAACGCAATGTTCCTCACAGCTTTCAGGGGGGTTTTGCAGGCCAGCTGGTTTCAGAACATGTACGATGCTTTGGAGAGCTCTGTAGTCATACTGACCTCTAGTGGCGGTGCAAGACAATGTCAAGTCCATGCGGCAGGCGAAAGAGAGCCACTCGAATTCCTTCATGTTTCCTCCAAAACAGAAAGAAAAAAAGAAAAAAGAAAAGTCTGTATAATAGTTAAATTAATGATTAATGTAAATCTTTCAAAGGTTTTTTGAGAAATTACTCATTTGTATACATCACGCCTACTTTTATGCAGGAGCCGTGAGATCAGCGGCTCATGGAAGTCTTTGGTAATTCATGACACACTTTTATCAGTTTATGTTTCCACTTTCACTGTTTAAAACATTATTAATTTCTCAGCATTAATAAATCCCGGGCTTGACAAAACTGTGAGGAATCGGGCCGGAGGAGAGGACCTCCCCTCTCTTCTCCATCGTCGTCTACTACAGCCGTACCTCGGCATACGAATGTAATCTGTTTCGGAGGCGGGTTCTTAATGCGGAAATCCGTGTTGCGAATCACAGGAAAAAAGGAAACTCCCTTCACCGGACGCACACGCACCCTACCCAGCGTTCGGCTCGGCTCGGTTCAGTCACTTTAGGCAAAAATGTGTGAGGCGCGTCGTTCCAATGCCAAAGTACCGCTGTGTTACCACCACTACTTCTGAGATTACTGTTGGTCAGAAAACTATCTTAAAGGTCCACTTCCTCCACCTACTGGACGGGAGTAAAAATGTAATTATTTTGTACACATGTTTTGCCAAAAGACTAATATTCAATCTCCTCATAAGCGCTTACACTCCAGCACCACATGTTACACAGACTGACTGAGCGCTTTCCTCTTTTATAAAATGTCTGATTAGGTCAGGTACTACCCGCTCCTTTCCTTTACATTTCATCTATTTCCATCACAGTGTGTGTTATAAAGACCTTCCTGTGTCACTCATCCCAATAACCTTGATGCACCTTTTCATTTCACTCCTTATGATTTAGGTTTGTGGGTTCAGTTATTTCTAAAATTATTACATTACATTACATGCAACTTTCCTGTCATTGTGTAAATTATATGCGCAACGCCAATTTAATGTTTCTATCATCTAATCAGTAAGTGCACATGTGCAGGTGTGTGAGTGATTAATGTACAGAAGTTGCACTAGGTGGTAATGATATAAGGTATATACAGTAATATACAGAATGATTATACAGTAGTGCAAACACTGCAGTGAAGACGAGATGTCGACAAGATAACATGCTAACGATATACTGATGTACATATTTGAGGTTTCTGGGTGGCACAGTACTGTACATACAGAATAAATATGGGTGGCATAAACAGTAGTGCAATGATAAGCATAAATGATTCCATGGTAAGATGTTCAGTGCAGTTACAGGTACAGGAGGAAACGCTATTATTCAGTCTGCACTACTGCGTGCTGGCTCTCCTCCCTGTACGCCGTGATCATGATCAAGTGGCAACTTGATAACCCTGGTGATGATGTTGCAGAGAGATGAGAGAAATGAGTTCAGTTTCTTGAAGGGGAGAACTAAGAGAACTGTTCTATTCAATTCAGTTTTATTTTGTAGCGCTTTTAACAATTGACATTGTAGCAAAGCAGCTTTACACAGTCAAAAGAATTATTTAAGTCACTGACTGGAAATGAAACCCAGGACTTCCACATGGCAGGTGAGAAACCTACAGTAGCTCTATCAATGCCCCTGTCGGCCAAAACATGTCTCCCTAAATGAAAAAGTGACTTTTCAGATAAGATCATATAACACCATTTTTCATAATACTTTACGCTTCTTATCTCCCAATTCATGCTTAATTTTTCTGCAAATATTCCTTCACATTTATATTTTTATCAGATAAAAAGAAACACATTTGCTAAATGCAATTTCATACCGTTTCATGTTTTAGTGTCTGTAACTTTTTCAATGATCTTAATCATCATTCAGACGAAACTCAGCCCATTTAGATTTCACATGAAAAGACATAAACCGCAAAAAGTGTATTATTCTAAAATGCTAAATTATTAAGATATTGCAACATGAATTTAACATGGTTACAGACACTTTACCAAAAAACTATTTAAGCAACAGCTTTTACAGGTCATATGCTTCTAGAAGCTTACACCAATATCACACCAACCTACTTACACCAATATCACACCAACCTACTTACACCAATATCACACCAACCTACTTACACCAATATCACACCAACCTACTTACACCAATATCACACCAACCTACTTACACCAATATCACACCAACCTACTTACACCAATATCACACCAACCTACTTACACCAATATCACACCAACCTACTTACACCAATATCACACCAACCTACTTACACCAATATCACACCAACCTACTTACACCAATATCACACCAACCTCCTTACACCAATATCACACCAACCTACTTACACCAATATCACACCAACCTACTTACACCAATATCACACCAACCTACTTACACCAATATCACACCAACCTACTTACACCAATATCACACCAACCTACTTACACCAATATCACACCAACCTACTTACACCAATATTTGTTATCAATACACCTAAAGAAATAATTAATAATTATAAATAATTTATCATAATTATAAATATAATATATTTTAATTTGCATTAAATTTCTAGTTTGAAGTGAGACTGTATAACGCTTATACTATATAACTGTTTCTGAGAGAGGGAGGCAAGATGGGTTACTTCCACCTTGCATAAACTTCAGAAGTAGCTTCTTTGGCAGACACACACACACACACACACACACACACACACACACACACACACACACACACATAAAATCAGCACCAATACTGTATTTTAGCTGTGTGGTTACTGTGATTATATTTCTTATACTTAATCCGAAGGATAATATTAAATCTAAAGGGCTCTTCTGGATTCTCAAAAGGAATGTTCAGGTCTCCAGCGATTAACGGCTTATCTACAGAAACAACCAGAGGAAATCTGCACATTCAGTGAGAAAGGTATTTAATGTTGGTATAGAGAACGTAGATGATCTTGTGTTAGATTAACTGTGTCAGGGTGCTTCCAGTGTTTGTCTCTGTTTTTTGTGTTTTTGGCCTTTGTGCTCATGCTTTATGTTGAAACTTGTCCCAGACTTCGGTTCCCAGCACACACACTGCCACCAGTCTCTTCTCTTAATCGTAATTATCTTTACCTCGTTACGTCTGATTAGCTTGTTTATTTACAGCCCCTGTTTCAGTTGCTCTTTGTCTTTCATCGCTTTGTCTCCTGGTTGTTTTGTACCTGATGCTTACATTGATAAGGTTTAGGATTTCTCTTAGTTAATAAAGCTCATTATCTGCGTTCCTCCTGTCCTGATCTACCAGTTCGACGAGGCTGGTGTATTTAGAAGCACATGCTTGCTCCTTGTTATTATATTTGACTCATGGCGTAGCTTTGACACACATTACTGTATGTGCATTCCTGACCTGCGGCGATGAGGCTTCTTGCTTTCCCCTGCACTGGTGATTAACAGCACAAACATCCTTCGGTCCTTCAGTGTAAATCCCAGGCCTCCAAGTCCAGCACGCGCCTCAGCTTCTTCACGTCTCCTGTGGTTCTGTGCAGAGCAGTTAATCACCTCTACTGTAACACTACCAACATCTTTCTTTATTATGCTATTTATTATTTTTTGATTATTGATCATGTTTTCAACAAAATTGATCCATTTCCCAAAGTTCAGTCAGTTTTAACTTCACCCACGGGTTTATTTATTGCTTTAATCAGCTTCCACTCACCCAATGACACACACATTCTAGAGTCAGTTTTACAATTCTCTCTCTCTTACTCATCATCTATACCAGGAAACTTAGGGTGCGAGACAGGGTGCCAATCCATCGCAGAACAGACACACACGTGTATATATATAGTGCACTACGCCAGTTATCCTAATCTGCATGTCTTTGAACTGCTGGATGAAACCCACCAAGCACAGGGAGAACATGCACACTGTGTGCCAGCGGCGGGGATCGAACCCGAACCCTGGAGGTCGGGGCGTCAGTGCTAACCACTAAATCACAACTGCCGCCCGGTTTAATGATTAGTCTTTTTATTCTCACGTGTTGTTTGTGCCATGTTCTGCTCACGTTTTCCCACCATCTACTTCCTGCTCCGCCACGTCTCATCGCCTGTCCCTTTGCCATCCAGTTAATCATTGTTTACGGTTTAAGAAAATGCGTGAAGCAAAAATTTCACTTTGAACTCTGAGTTCATCCTACTGCATAAATTGAATTTACATAAACCAAAAATATGTTCTTGTTACTTCTGGTGTGACCAGCTGCAGTTAAATTGTTACATGATATCAGGATTAAAACTCCTGAACCCAACCTGTGTGTGTGTGTGTGTGTGTGTGTGTGTGTGTGTGTGTGTGTGTGTGTGTGTGTGTGTGTGAAGGCTGTTCTGGTGGTTCGACAACAGGGCATTTTGATTGCATTCCAACGCATTGACTGTTTAAAAAGTTCCTTATGTCCTTTGAAATAATCATTATACCGATGGTGCTTGTTTAATTTCAGCGTTTATCCTCAGTCAGCAGTCCGGCAGGTTTAACCGGCTTTAACGCAATCTCACAGGATGATTTAGATTCTTATAAACATAACCACTTTCATCTTTTCATCAGAGCGTATAAGCACTCGGCTTTGTTTCGGTTATGCTTGGCTAAGAAGGGTTTACATGAAACATCTTTTCTACATCATTTTAATTAAGTTCACAGCATTTGAAGTGTCTAAATATATTAAATGCTACAAAAATAATGTTTTTAAATATATTGCAAAATTACACAAATCAAATATATTAGATTATTAAACCTACTGAGGCTACGTTGTCTTTCTTGAGGACACATTTCTTCTTCTTTTGGCAGATAATTTTGCTCATTTTAAACATTTGATTTTAGAAAGATGCAAAAGAGTATCTCCCAATAGAAATATATTTATTGGATTTAGGCTTAATTAATAATCTTACATCCATTCACAAAAGTCAGTACACCCCCCCCCCCCTTTAATTTCAGCAAACATTTTATTTTATCTTCTCAAAGGACAATAGAAATGACACTTGGATATATTTTAGAGTCGTCAATGTGCAGCTTGTATAACAGTACACATTTACTGTCCTCTGAAAATAACTCAACATACAGACATTATTGTCAAAATAATAGTTGTCAACAAAAGTTAGTACACCCTAATAAGTGATAACAGCTGTACATGTTTAACCATGCAGAGTCACATGACCTATTCATCATGTTCATGTGTTTGTCAGTGGACGAGTTTGTACGTCTCCAGACCTGAACACTATCGAGCACCTGTGTGGCTCCTCAAGCTGAAGGTGATGCGTGTGTCTGACATCCAGCAGCTCCGTGATGTCATTATGGAGGAGTGGAAGAGGATCTCAGCAACAGCATGTGCAGCTCTGGTGAAGTCCAGGTCCAGGAGGATTCAGGCCGTGATAGATAACAACGGTGCTCACACACAATACTGACACTCTGGA
>JAAGKR010010481.1:0-22612 GCA_011419295.1 Clarias macrocephalus | reverse complement strand
ATGAGGGGGACGTCCCCCGGGCGGACCCCGCGTCTGTCCTGCCACCCTCCAAGATCGTCGCCCCGCTCCGTTGGGAACTGGAGACGAGGGTTCGCCAGGCACAAGCCACGGAGACCGAACCGGCAGGTGTGCCGCCTGGTCAACTCTACGTACCCGGGAACATCAAAGCCGACGTCATCCAGTGGGGTCAGTCCTCGCCACTGTCAGGGCACCCAGGCCGCAGCGCACCCTTCAGTACATCCAGCGCGCCTTCTGGTGGCCCTCAATGGCCAAAGACGTCGAGGAGTTCGTCCAGGCGTGCCCAGTGTGCGCCAGGGCCAAGACCTCCAACCAACCCACACCAGGGGAGCTCCAACCACTCCCAGTTCCTCGTCGGCCCTGGACGCACATTGCCGTTGATTTCATCACGGGCCTGCCGGTCTCTGAAGGAAAGGACGTTGTCATGACCATAGTGGATAGGTTCTCCAAAGCGGTGCACCTGGTGGCCCTCACCGGACTCCCGTCAGCTAAAAAGACAGCCGAGCTGATACTAGAGCACGTAGTCCGTCTGCATGGGTTCCCAAAGGACATCGTCTCGGACAGGGGGCCCCAGTTCACTGCACGGTTCTGGAAGGCCTTCTGCCGTCTGATCAATTCTACCTGCAGTCTCTCCTCGGGCTACCATCCCCAGACTAATGGTCAGACGGAACGGGCCAACCAACAACTGGAGCGCTACCTGAGATGTTTCATTGCCGACCGCCAGTGCTCCTGGGCCCGCTACCTCATCTGGGCAGAACTGTCTCACAACCTCCACATCTCCTCCGCCACGAAGTTGAGTCCATTTGAGGTATGCCAGGGTTTCCAGCCTCCGATGTTCGAACATCAAGAACTGGAGGTTGAAGTCCCCTCGGCCCAACAGTTGGTCCGAAGGTGTCGACGGTCCTGGATTCAAGCCAAAGAGGCCATCCAGCGCGCCAACATTCGCTACGCCTCACAACATCGCCGTCGACATCCTCCGGGACGATTGTACCACCTAGGTGACAATGTATGGCTGTCTACAAATAACCTACACCTCCACACTGAATCTAAAAAGCTCTCACCCAGGTTCATTGGTCCATATCGCATCACCCTCTGTATCAATCCTGTCACCTACCGGCTCCAGCTGCCTGCGGCGCTCCGGATCCACCCGGTATTCCACATCTCCCAGCTCAAACCCTTCATCACTTCACCAATGGTTTGGGTCTACCGTCCACGCAACACGGGCTAACTGCTAAGGTTTTTGTCTTCTCCCCTCGGTCGCTCGTGACAACAACTATATAACTCTTCTTTTATTTGGGGTAAAGTGACTCACTTTTTTTTCATCAGAGCTTCTGTTTCACTGAATAATCCACAACTTCATGAATATGTAAGACGTATTGACACCTGGTTATTAATGTCTCAGCTCTTCACACCTCTACACTCAGATTCCTCACACATTGGCGTGCGCCCCACCATCGCAGAAGGCAGCATTTATTAAGTGAGTATGTTTGTGCTCTGTTATTGTTTTTGTTGTTTCTTTTGTGATCTGAGTATGAACCAAAATAAAGCTGCTCATCGGTGCACACGACCCGACACCAATTAAGGCTGCGCTGATTATGTGAGTATATATTTGTGTTTTGTTGCATTTTTATGTTGCTACTATTTATGTTTATTTTACTCACTTTCCAAAAGACAGCTCCTACTTAGATAGTATTTATACACCACTATACTACCACTGATCCCACACTTCGTCCGCTCTGCAAACACCCCCACCCCCTGTGACTGAAACAAAACTGTGCACATTGCGCTGGCACGAGCAGCTCCACCTCAATCACACACACTCAGAGCACAAGGACTGGCAACTCCTGCAAAGCGGACCGAACGCTAAATCAACAACAGTACACCAGAAAAACAAGATGGATAGATAAATTTTTCATTCAAGAAGAGTCGTTTATATAAATCACTGATCAATAGCTCATCATACATACATTTAAACAATTTATTTATACAGATGTACCTGTTTCACATGGAAATTTACAGGTTTGTCACTGATTTACTCTGACAAAGAGCCGTATAAGAACAGTGGCAGCTGGCACACCTAAAATAGATGCACGATTATTATTTATAATCTAAATAAAAATGCTTTTCCAAACATGGGCTATTGTTTACTTACTCTTTACTTGTTTACACTATTTGTTAATTTAATTTAAATGAGATTTGAGCTCCGGGATGTTGAGCATCGTGATTCTCCTCATTAATTTCCTATGTAGTTTAATCAGCCCTCAACCACATGCATAAAGTTTCCCAGAGCGCACTGGCAGAAGTAGACTAATGATTAATGCATCGGGCAAAACAGCAAGGAGATTGACTCTGACCATTTTAATAATTTATTGATGAATTTGTGATTTCTTTGGTTTGTAGTGATGAAGGTGATCATGTCATTTCGTCATCTCCGCAGCAGTGGATGCTCCTATATTGATGTTTCATATGGATTACGTCATCTGAAATTTGTGTTCCATTAGTTTATATAAAAACAGACATATTGCTTTCTATAAGTATATATTTCACGTCTGTGAGGCGAGTATACACAGAGCTTTGGTTCATTTTCTGATGTGCTCAAGTTCACAGAACCCAGTTTTCATGGGTCTAGCGTGGTGGTACTGGCTGGCTAGACCGGCTGATGTTGCCGTGGGCAAAATACGGCAGGCATAAATGCAGAGGGGCAGATAAACTTAAAGTGTCCTTTTATTTACAAAAATTCAAAAACAGACAAACAAAGAAACCAAAACCACAAACTCAAACTATAACTAGGGCTCTTTAAACAGACGTGGGGACGAAGGACTGACACAGGGAACCAGGAGCTGGAATAAGGAAACCAGGAGCTGACACAGGAACTAGGAGCTGACAAGGGGAACCGGCATAAGGAAACATGGAGGTGGACCTAACTAGAGACACGACGAGAATGAGACAGGACCAGGGACTAGAGACGGGACAGGACCAGGGACACAGAGACTAGAGAGTAGAGACAGGGCTGGTTAGTTGGGTTAGTAGCTACACGGAATATGGAGACACTGGACGCTGACCTAACCGGGTCAGTATCTAATGGAGTTAGTACAGACCTAAAAAGGAAACAGAACACAAGAGGAATAGCATGAGGCTATTCCAAGCTAGGGGCTAACCTACTAGCGACCAGAACAACTAGCAGTGAGTCCCACTAGAGCAGGGGTGTCCAAATCCAGTCCTGGAGGGCCAGTGACCAGCACAGTTTGTAATTCACCAACACCTAAACACACCCACTGAACCTAGTAATTAACAGATTAGTTAAATCAGCTGTGTTTGAGAAGAAGAAGCACCAAACTGTGTTGGACACTGGCCCTCCAGGACTGGATTTGGACACCCCTGCACTAGAGCCTAGGCCTACGGGAGGCTACCCCTGCACTAGAGCCTAGGCCTACGGGAGGCTACCCCTGCACTAGAGCCTAGGCCTACCGGACGCTACCCCTGCACTAGAGCCTAGGCCTACCGGACGCTACCCCTGCACTAGAGCCTAGGCCTACCGGACGCTACCCCTGCACTAGAGCCTAGGCCTACCGGACGCTACCCCTGCACTAGAGCCTAGGCCTACCGGAGGCTACCCCTGCACTAGAGCCTAGGCCTACCGGAGGCTACCCCTGCACTAGAGCCTAGGCCTACCGGAGGCTACCCCTGCACTAGAGCCTAGGCCTACCGGAGGCTACCCCTGCACTAGAGCCTAGGCCTACCGGAGGCTACCCCTGCACTAGAGCCTAGGCCTACCGGAGGCTACCCCTGCACTAGAGCCTAGGCCTACCGGAGGCTACCCCTGCACTAGAGCCTAGGCCTACCGGAGGCTACCCCTGCACTAGAGCCTAGGCCTACCGGAGGCTACCCTTGCACTAGAGCCTAGGCCTACCGGAGGCTACCCCTGCTAGCAGCTAAGCACTTATGTGGCTACACAAATCTAAACAGACAAAGAACTACACAAGAAGGCCGACACTGGGGAGACTCAGAACAGTACTTACACAGGAGGAGACACAGGCTAACTACACACTGAACAGAACAGCTCCATGAATCCACTAGAACAAGGAACATTCAGAAAACAAAACAAAATAACTAAAATATAAAACTCAAAGAAACAAAAACAAACCAAAAGGAATGTCCACATGACAGTATATACAAAACATATACACAAACATATCAACAAACAATGCTCAACCCAATTTCCCAGAAGAAACTGCTATTTATAGGAACTTTAATGAGCCACCTCGGTTCAGGTGAGCCCTCATCACCTGACCGAGGTGCCTTCTGGGAAACTGAGCCGGATAAAACTACAAAAGACAGACAAGAACAGTGACCTCTAGTGGAGGACCCTAACACCAGTACAGAATAGCGCACACTTTCATTATTTTACAAAATCATCATTGTCATCATTGTGAGTGCACGTGAATAAATGTAGAGTCTTATAAAGGCTATGTATCTTAAAGTATAAGTTTTATTATACATAGTTTTTGCACATTAATATCAATAAATGTAGCACTCACTTTTTCCAGACCAGAGTCTGTTTTATGGCTACGCGAGTGTTATTCATAATAAAATCTAAAGACTCACTGTGTTAACATTTACTTTTCCTAAATTCGATGCCAATAAGAAATGCATATATTTAATTAAAATTCTAAATTTGTACTGTAATTTTAGTACTGTGATTATGTATTTGAGTAATTACAATGTTTCACTTGAATTTATCTGCTAGCATGTGAGCTGTGGTTCATTAATCCTTGAGAGAGTAAACCAAGTTTATAGATAAGCCACCAATTAGTGGTTAATCCAGCAAAAGCACACCCCTAATGCTGTCGCCGTGAGAGACATGGCGGTAAAACTGTTATTCTGGTTGCGAACCATGTATACATTTTATCACTTTTTTATTTTACTTTATGTCTGAGCAATTGAGGGTTAAGGGCCTTGCTTCCAGAATCTCCCAATCCAGAGTCCAATGCCTTAACCACTGAGATACCCGTGAACCCGTAAGAAAATATCAGTGTTGTGAATCTAATATTAAATCTAATATTGAATGTGATATTGAATGTGAGTCTAATATTCCATGACTCTGACCCATCTTTTGGTAAACTGAACGGTTTTTAACTAAAGAGCATTGTTTACATTAAATCACTCCGTATGGACGCCCTGACACATCACCAGTGCAGTTTGGAATCGCACTTACAGTAACATGGTTAAATACTCTGTGCAGTCCATTTCACAGGGGTCAACTAGCCAATCAGAACAGAGCTAGAGTTAAACGTTATGGTAGAATCGCTGAAGAAAGTTTCGTACTAGACAATATAATAAGGGTAAGAGGGGGTGCACTTTATTTAGGGAGAAAAAAATACTGTTAAGCTCAATCACAGGGAAGCTGCTGAGGTATCTCGTTTTTATCAGTAGCAAACCAAAGTCACACAGAGAAGATCACATTCCTGGTGTGTAAGCAGTCGGACAACTAGGATACTTCAATAAAGAAATCAGCCTGTTTCCTCATTTCTCATGGATGGGTAGGCAATTGTGTGTGTGTGTGAGTGTGTGTGTGTGTGTGTGTGTGTGTGTGTGTGTGTGTGTGTGTGTGTGTGTGTGTGTGTGTGTGGTTAAAATGTGGTTAAAAATGTTTCAAAATGATAAACTATGAATGTAGTTAATGTAAATGTGTGTGAACTAAACTGAGGGACCTCTTGTGAACTGTGAACTTTACAACACTAATCTTTCCTTACATTGTTTGTATGCAGTATATTTTTTATCTAACAAAATTCATCATGGCTCTGCAGTGGGAAAATGTTTGCTGATGTTAGACTGTTATAGTGTTATTTTATGGATCCTGCACAAATTGTTCACTCACATCTGAACACATCTACATTCTCTTAAAATTTATTTCCATTTGAAAGTTCTTCTTCCAAAATATCTACAAGTATTGTGCAGTTTGATATTCTCAATTAGAAGATAATGAAAGTAAAACCAGTATTGTTTTGTGTTTTAGTGAGTAGAATCAATTCATATACATGTAGTAAAACAAAAGATCCAATACAGACACAAAAGCCTGTAGAGACACAAGACTATTTAATTTAGTTTGTCAGATCAGACATAATGTAGAGGGAGGCACAGAAACTTTCAGTAACTGGAATTAAATATTTAAATGTTTGACCAAAGTTTATGCTCTTAATCTTAAAATTACAGAATCTTTATAAAAAAAAGTAAAATAAATAAACGTACAACATTTAATTCCAAGGTCTGCATGAATCTTCTAATAAACTGAATAATGGCAGCCAAAGGACAAAATAAAGTTTATTTCCTTATTAAAATTTCCTGTATTCCTTCATGTTATTCTGGTGTGTCAGTCTGATTAACAGTTTACTTTGTGCTATTATTCACACTGACTCACCACAGTTATACAGTAAATATAATATAAATCCCAAGTGAGATTACAAAAGTCATGATGATTCTTGTGAAATAAATGATCAGATTACACAGAGAAGTAAAATCAGCACTGATCAATCCTCAGTCACGGACAGCTCAAAATCCAAATCTTCTAATAATTATACGATTTTAAGGACAAACACAAACCCACAGACTCACCTGATACAGTCAGTCTAACAGCAGCACTCTCTAACTGTGTATAGTAGTCTCTGCAGGTGTAGTCATCTCTGTCAGAATTTGCAGTAACTAAGAAAAATAATGAGTCTCCGTATGCGTGTAACATGTTATTCTTATACCAGCTGTATGTCCACTGAGCGCCTCCTCCTCCCTGTATGTCACATCTGAGAGTAACCCTCTCTCCAATGAACACGTGTGTATCAGGCGATATGAACACATCAGCTTTAGGCCTCCCTGTAGAAAGATTATATTGTTAAAAATACATAAAGTAGATTCCAGTGTACACAGAGGTAAACAGAGGCACATGAGCATCACAAAATAAGTTTGTCTGTGGTGGTGAGACTGAAAGAGGAGGGGTCTAGTGTATACTGTACTCAGCACATTCAGAAGTAGGAACACTTCTTATATTATAAATCTATACATTGCTCTGCTTATATTGATAATCTATAAACACCAGATAGCTGGTATACAAATATATATATATATATATATATATATATATATATATATATATATATATATATATATATATATATAATCTTTTGACAATATCATGCTATTTAAATATCTAAGGTCTTGCACTGACTCCTCCTTCTCTATGCTGGAGTTTAAACTCACATCTCTCTCTCTCTCTCTCTCTCTCTCTCTCTCTCTCTCACACACACACACACACACACACACACACACACACACACACACACTACTGGCAATTTGGGAACACCAATTTGCCTAATCTAAATGTCTTTGGATTGTGTGAGTAATCTGTAGAGCACAGAGAAACACATCACACACCCATGCAGAAACCAATCCCTTGGAGGTGTGAGGCCACAGTGTTAATTAATAAACCACTGTGCTGCCTAAGGTTGTACAATCTTATAAATTATTATTATTATTATTATCATTTTATTATTATTTATTTATTTTCTTATTTTCTTATTTTTTATGTAGCTAGGGTTTTTTCCACAACCCAAAAATATTCATATAAAAAGGGTTTAGAGTAAATATAAAGTAAAAATAAAACTAATTACCACTTTACCTTTGAAAAGAATCAGGCTGTGTGTGAAGACAGGATAAGAGGAGGAGGGGTGGGTTTTTTTTTTTTTTGTGCAGGACAACTTTCACTCACACGCACACACACACACACACACACATGCACGGATGTTAACTTTCCTTAATGCTGATTTGCAAGGGACTCATTTGCAAGGGACATATCACAGTCACAGTCACTTAACTTTAGCAAAATATGGTAGATAATTTGCTGAGGAATTTTTACTTTACAAATTACAGACATGGCCGATTCGCACACAGGATTAATGTCACAGACAACCTCTGCAATTGTTACAAATCACACGAGGTCCCCAGGTAATACTAGTCTCGTGCGAATAGGACATTAGACTGCAAACTTTAGCTTTGAAAATAATCACTTCCGACAGGAGAGAGGAGGACACATACAATATACCGCCCCCATCAAACACACATACAATATAACAAAGTTTAGACATTTTATACATTCACTTACACACTAAAATATTAAATATAATGTAAATATTGGTATCTGATTCATTGCAGTGTCTATTTTTGTACAAAAGATGTGACCTACTTCCACAATTTGTTCACAATTATGCATGTTAGATGTAAACTGTGGTCCGTTCGTATTTGTGGAATTTGTACAATTGTTCATAAATTGTGGTGTTTTGATACTGTTGTATATAATTGGGTTGTGGCCCCTTTAAAAAAAGTGTAAGTAAGGAGTTGTGTCATGTGACCTGTATTCAGGAAGCAATTAAGCAGACACAGAGAGTCGCGTGTTTAACGTTCCTTACTGCAAAACTCTGTGATATTTAGGTATTTCTTGCTTTGTAGTAGCATTGTGGGTTCGTATTGATTGTTTTATTGATATCTACATGTGTTTGTAATTATTGACAGCAGTGTTCATTTATTCAAGTTCTTTCTTAGAAAAAAAAAATCTGGCTATGTTGCTATGCTAACATATCGCTGCATTAGCATTTTTGCTGTTCATAGACTGCTAACACTAATTGTACAACAGGGCAGAAAATATGGTTTTGTTAACTGTCAGTTAAATGTAATTAAATATCTTACATTCAGAAAATATGTTACATTCAGATGATGCAATCTTGCTACAGTTAAAAAGAGAGCATTTAATTGATATTTTTGAGCAGATGTATATCTGTATATTGTAAATCAGAAGCTTAGTTGGATTATTCTTTTGTACTTTTCAATATTTCAGTTTCACCTTTCTTGTTAATATCAATGAACCTGTGGACAAGGAGATCATCATCTTCAGAGTCTTAGGAAATATTTTAGGAAAATGTTTATCTGGCTGTCAAGTTATATTCAGGAGATATAACGAGGGCAGCACATGCGGACTTAGTGTAAGTATTTGAGCTTTGTAAAGAACCAATAACAAATACTATTACCATTACTGATGCATTTTTAATATCTAATCACTGTACATTGAAACATAAAACTATGTGTTCACCTCTAAAATCTTGTTTTTCTTTTTTTTTTTCACTTTATTACCACTATTTATCTGAACTGAAAATAATTCATGTGAAATCACCAAGAGGCAGACAGTGAAGGGCAGTTGAGTAATTGTACACAACATCTCAGGCATCATTTACATAATAAAAAAAAAAATACACATCACATAAAAAAAAATAAATAATAAATGGTATATACATCACCTTGAGCATGGGCCGCTGGTACAAGTGTAATCAACACTAAAAAAGGAACAGAAATAGAGAACATAACAAAACTATGAAAAATAGATTCAATCTATTTTATAAAATATTATAATTTTATATAATATTATTTTATATTATATAATATATATTTTTATATATCTGAAAACAGCATATTCTTATGAAATTATCTACCTTCTGTTTGAAACAGAAAAGTAATTACTATGATCATTAATGTTTTTTTTTTCGCTTTACTACACTAGTGGCGTAATGTTTTTCAATTCAATTAAATTTTATTTGTACAGACGCATCCCAAAGAGACACAGGGGGCATCTATGTGACGAGATCTCACCAGGATGAGTCAGACAGGTCCAGAGGTCAGAGGGAGTCTGGATCAATGGCATCGCAGGAACGACATTTCAGTGTTGGCTCAGTGTGTTAAGGCTCTGAATTACTGATTGGAACGGCAGCAGCTCCACTAGGTTGTTGCTGTTTGTTCTTGTGCAAGGCTGTTAACCCTGTTGGCTTCAGGGGGCGCTGTATAATGGCTGATGCTGTGCTCTGACCCCAGGCTACTAACAAACAAGCTGCACTGTAAACCCGATTGGCAAAACTCAAAATATTTGAGGTAATCAGTTACATAATTTTTTTTAAGTAATGATGTTTCCAATTTGAAGTAAACAGGACTATAAATTTTTGAGTTTGTTGAGCTTGTTGCAGACAGGCCTGAGCGGGAATCGAACCCGGGCCGTCCGCATGGCAGGCGAAACACCTACCACCTAAGGTGGTGGAATTTTTACTTATGTAAAAGTGAAATATTTTTAAAATATCAAATTTGTTCAGCTAACTTGAAAAGTGGCATTTCTACAAACTCATAAACACCAAAAAGTTCTGAATACTCAAAAAGGTCTATTAATTTGACCTAACTGCAATTATTTAAGTTAACAGGGATATGTGAAGAATAAAGAATTTCACTGTGCAATAATGAATATGTGCTGAATAAAGCCTGAATTTAAGTCCCGGGTGTGATCGCCTTATCACTGGGACATAAAAACCAACAGAATGTCACACTTTAACATTCAGCATATGTCCTAATCACACAATAAACTCATCACTCAGGACATTCAGACTGCAGATAAACAACTTTATACCCAACACTCACTCTAATGAAGACACAAAGAGAACATTTACTCACAGAGCATCACAGGGAGACGACAGAGCTCCATTCTGTCTCTAGAATGAATAACTCACTGACAGAGCAGTGGTGCTAATTAAAGTTTTAACAGTTTTTTGTTTTCTTGAAGTCAGATGACGCTACTAAGAAAGAGAGAGGATAAGCGTGTTGAATATTTTAACTTCTCCTTTAATGCTTAAAATGTTTGTACATGTATCTTCTTCCTTTCTCTTTTCAGAAAATCATAAGCACTTTCTGTTTCTTTCTAACACACTTACAAAAGAGGACGATGGTCATACTGAGCACACCTTGGAGATGATAAAAATATATTCTCTTAGACATGCAGCAGTGGAGTGTGTGAGCACATTTTTAAATGTTTTTTCCCCACATGTTTTTTGTTTCATGTATGTTTTTTCTTGAGAAGAGGAGAAGAGGAGAGAGCAGTTAAATCTTATGTTTAGTGGTGACTCCCAGGAGGAAACTCAAGAAGAAATAAGGACAGCATCTAAAATCTAAATCTGCATGGACATTTTTCTGAGCTCAGAATAAAACCAGATACCATGGAGCTGTGAGATGGTATCCTGCCATTCTTGTAAAGTGGCAGTTCATAGGACAGACCATCCCTAATTTATATAATATTAAATCAAATGAAGTGATTGTAGCACACACTGTAAACCCTAATGCTCAAAGTAATTAAACACATTGAGTACTGTTAACTTAGTAGTAGAGTTTCTAACTAGTTTGTTTAACAAGATCTTGGAGAATGAGAGGATTCCAGAGGAATGGAAGAAAAGTGTATTGGTGCTGATTTTTAAGAACAAGGGAGGATGTGCAGAGTTGTGGCAATTACAGAGGCATAAAGCTGATAAGCCATACAATGAAGCTTTGGGAAAGAGTAGTGGAAGCTAGGTTAAGAGCAGAGGTGAGCATTTGTGAGCAGCAATGTGGTTTCATACCTAGAAAGAGTACAACAGATGCAGTATTTGCTTTGAGGATGCTGATGGAGAAGTACAGAGGAGGTAATAGAGAGTTGCATTGTATCTTTGTGGATTTAGAGAAAGCATATGACAGGGTGGCGAGAGAGGAGCTGTGGTATTGTATGAGGAAGTCTGGAGTGGCAGAGAAATATGTTAGAGTGGTGCAGGACATGTATGAGAGCTGTAAGACAGTGGTGAGATGTGCTGTAGGTGTGACAGAGAGTTCAAGGTGGAGGTGGGTCTGCATCAAGGATCGGCTCTAAGTCCCTTTTTGTTTGCTATGGTGATGGACAGGATGACAGATGAGGTTAGACAGGAGTCTCCATGGACTATGATGTTTGCAGATGACATTGTGCCTTGTAGCAAGAGCAGGGAACAGGTGGAGGAAAATTTGAAGAGGTGGGGGTATGTTCTGGAAAGCAGAGGAATGAAGGTTAGCCGCAGCAAGACGGAATACATGTGTGTGAACGGGAGGAACCCAAGTTGAACAGTGAGGCTACAGGGAGCAGAGGTAAAGAAGGTGCAGGACTTTAAGTACTTAGGGTCAACGGTCCAAAGTAATGGTGATTGTGTAAAGGAGGTGAAGAGGCGGGTAAAGGTAGGTTGGAACGGGTGGAGAAAAGTGTCAGGTGTGCTGTGTGATAAAGTTACACAGAGGACATAAAGTTAGTTGGCGTGAGAGAAGAGGATACAAAGGATAGGGTTAGATGGAGGCAGATGATTCGCTGTGGCGACCCCTGAAAGGAAACAGCCGAAAGACAAAGAAGATGAAGATTACTGTTAACTTAAATAATTAATAGACCTTTTTCAGTATTCAGAACTTTTTGGTATTTGTTAGTTTGTAGAAATGACACTTTTCAAGTTAGCTGAACAAATTTTATATTTTATGTAATCGTAAGAACTTATGTAACAATAAATTAAGTAAAACTTCGACCAACATAAAATTTATAGACCTCTCGTGGTGCAGTGGTAAGTGTTCGGCCTGGGTTTGGTTCCAGGGCCGGTTGGTCTGCCGAATTTTTTTTTTTTTTGCACAAGTTTATCTGCACAATCTTATCATTTTGATTCATACACATTGCATACAGACTTACTTCTTTTTATTGTGTAAAGCTTCTTTGCGACAATGTCAATTGTTAAAAGCGCTATATAAATAAAATTGACTTGACAAGTTCAACAAACTCAAAAATTGATAATTCTATTTACTTAAAATTGGAAACATCATTACTTAAAAAAATTGATGTAACTGATTACCTCAAGTATTTTGAGTTTTGCCAACTTAATCGAGTTTACAATGCAGTGGTGTCATAGCTAGTCTTTCTGGGCTCTCGGTAGGAACAGTGCAGTAAGCCTGATGAACGAAATTACAATGTAATGTCAGATCCACACCAGTAACGACGCCAAACTCCAGGTTCCAGAGTACAATGTGGCCTACAAGCAGGACTGTAGTTTACTCCACCTCCCAACTCACACACTCACTATTCTGTTTCAATTAATGTAATTTATTGCATTATACTTACAAAAAAAAGACTTTTTAACAAACCGCTAACCTCATTTGGTTTTTATGTATTCTGAAATAATTAAATAAAATCAATACAACTTAAATAAAAAAATAAAAAAATAAAAACACAATAAGTGTCAGTGGGGTTATTTTTGTCCATCAACGACAAGTCAGCTTCTGCACATCTATCTTCACACCTCCTCCCCTTCCTCACTGCTGAACAGCATCACCAAGCTAAAAAAAAAAAAAGCTAAACCACAGCTTTCCAGCTTGTGTCTGCTCTCAGGCCTCTAAAATTATCACTGCCCGGTGAGTGTGTTAGTGTACAAGGCTAATGAGAAGTGTTTATTTCAGCATTCTTTATTTATTTAACCACAATTAGGTGAATAGAATACTGCTAGGGCTGCTACATATTATTATTATTATTATTATTATTATTATTATTATTATTATTATTGTTGTTGTTGTTGTTATAATAATAATAATAATAATAATAATAATAATAATAATAATAAATCTGTACAAACCCTTAATCAGCCAGAAGTTTTCTAAAGAGCGGTTTTGAAGTTCAAACATGGGAGCTTTTCTTGCTGCCACTTTGACAGCACCTGACTTCATCTAAACCCCAGTTAATCTATACAAGGGCAAATGGGTGGAACAAAGCCTATCTGTTGGTTGTAACATGCCTACTTACCTCAGTTTGCACAAACTAGCTCTATTAGCTAGCTTTATATAAGTTACATCAAAATGTACATCCTGTATAGTTGTCATTAATCTAACTGTTGAGATCAAAAGCCAGCCTGTAAACATGTTTGTTCCTGAAACAGAGGCTGTCACTTGAACCCACACACCCACTTTAGATCCCCAAACTACTGATATCAACATAAAAATCCACCCTCACACACAGGGTATATAAGGATTCACAATTTACTGTACATGACCAACTGTGCAGTAATGGTCTGTGAATTTCCAAACCAGTCCTTTCAAAGTATTGTGACCATTGTAAGAGATTGACTCAGGGAGAACCACAGACATGCAGACATGAGGTGGGATTTTATTCATTTTTTAATAATGAAATGATTTAGGAGAGAAACAATATGACTGTTGCATTCCTGGTGCTACATCACCTGGCCAGACTTGACTGTGTCAAGACCAAAGCCATGTTGAGATGCGCATAAATCAAAGATGGCACACCTCCCCCACCCCACGACCCTTTGATGCTTCGCAAGCTGCTCAGTGATGAAGAACATTCCTCAATATTACAGCCGGAAAGGGCACACACAATTTGTCATTGACAAATGTTTAGATGGTTTGTTAATCTGTTGAACTCTGTTTCCTGACCTTGACTTTGTTTTAACTCAGTGGATATTGTTTGTCTGAGTAAGAACCTTAATAAAGGCTGGGTGACCTGCACTTGTGTCTGTCACACAATTCATAACAGTGAAAAAGAACAAAATCTGTAGGTACCAGAAGATTTAAAACTAATGTAAACAAGAGGAAATGTTCAGGAGATTTATTGCAAATTAAATCATGATGCACCTCTACTGAAGAATCACCTCTTTTTGAAAGGAGATTTGTTACATGCTCCTTCATGATGTACTTCTAATTACTAGTGTCTAACAATGGTGGAAACTTCAAAGCACTTTTCGCTGTGTAAGTCGCTCTGGATAAGAGCATCTGCCAAATGCCTAAATGTAAATGTATTGTGACTAAATGTAAAGCAAAGGTTTGTGCTGTTAAAGAATGGGCATTAACCAGACAACCTGCCACACCCACCGCCTCTCCACTAGACACACTTTGTCTCCAAGTGACTCCACTGTGCTGTATTTCACTTAATATTTTATTCAAGACATGAATAAAATTATTATTTTCATTTGGCCAAGTTGTAGCAACACAAGAAGTATTAGTGGATGTTTACATGTATACAATCATTGATTGAGTCGGGCAACTCTCTCACACATTCACATTCACACCTCCTCCACTTATTAATTATATAATATATTATGCCTTATTAATTCCACAACGTGTGGTACGTGGCTTAAACTGCTGAATTATTGTGTGGTTTGTTCCTCAATTGTCTCATGGTTTCTTTTCTTTATGATCAAGTTCGTTTGTTTCTCGTTTTCTTGCCTTCAGTCTCTCGTTTCGGATTTGTTCACAACGCTCTTTGATCTTCCGCTTCTCTCTAACGGTTTTGGATTTAACGCCTCCCTCTTTGATCTCCAGGTTATTGAAATCCCGCTCTCTCCCTCGCTTCCGTCTCTCGACCATGCCCCCATCCAAGGCTGCCATCATTTTCCTGCGTTTGGATCCATCTCGTTTTGCGCTGTCCCGTGACAAATTCATTATAAATGTGTAAATCCTAAATGTTTTTTTTTTTTTTTTTTGGTGTTTGGTAGATTCTCTACATTTTCTAAATAATTTACTGTAATATTTCATCTCTTATAATTCATTGTAGTAAAGAATGTGATTAAAAACGAATGAATGGAGTAAACGTGTGTATCAGTGCACTTCTTAAGGCAATTCCTAAAATTAAATACCGGTAATTGCTGATAATTGAACTTACTGAATATGACCTGTGATGTTAATGGTTCAGTAGTTGCTTGTGTTAATGGCACGAGTAAAGTACTGTTAAAGATAAAAGGAGGTTCCTGGTCTATGGAATCAAGATTTTTGTTCCATGAAGTAGGAGATAAGGATTTAGAACCAGCAGAATGAATCCATGACCCCAACCTGCCTCATGGGAAAAGTTCAGGCTGCTCGTGATGGTCTAGGAAATGTTTTCTTTCTGCACATTGCATCCCAGCATTGCTTGAGGTGTTCCTATTACAGTTGCAAGTGAGACTATGTATATAAATGTTATTGCTCATTAGTTAATAATAGTTTTGTCTTCAATTCGACCTGCTGCAGACACTCTGGATTCAAATGTGGATTTTCAACTTGGCCAACTTTGGCTTTAAAAGATCTCAGTGAAGGTCAGTGAAGTTAAATTTGGCCTTCACATCAACAGCTACAAGGTTGTGTGTTAGTTGTTGCTCTCATGTGTTTACCTTCACACTTCCTCCCATTTTTACTGCTGAGTTTAAACCACTACACTAAAATAGAAATTAAACCACATCCGTCTTCTGGTTTCTGCTCTTAGGTATCTAATACCAGCATGGCCGTGTGTGTGCTCAGAATTAATAAGTGTTTGTTTCTGCCCAGTAATGTTTTAATTTTTACCACAGACAGGTAACAAATCATTAGAAATTTTAAAAAGAGAAATAAGAAAATAATGTCTGTTAGTTTGGTTTTAATGTGAATTAGAGTGATATTAGATATTAGAGTCCAATGATAATGGAAATGTATGTAATAAACTATTCTTAGCAAAGTTAATGCTTTTACATCACCACTACAGCAACTAAAAGACATCACATTAAAGCGAGTCACAAACATGACTTTCACTAATGAAAGTCCTGCTTCGCCAACCAGTGATTTTCTTTTATCAGATCAAATGATGATGAGAGGTTGTCACTGAGCAGCAGATGACATCAGGACACAGAAGATCAGGTACAGATTCCAACAATACAGACCCATTTACACTCATTAGATTATTTAAACCCTGTGTTTTATACTCGGTCTACTTGTACTTTTACCTGTTGAACTACACTGCAAAATTCCCAGTCTTGATTTAACACCCCAAGTGTTTATATATGACCTAATGGTCACGAATGTACTCTGAAAGTGTTAAATCAACACTCTGGGTGTTCATTCAAGACTAAGGATTTTGCTGTGTATCATAGTTACTGAGAGTAGTTACACATCAAACTAAACTCTTCTCATAACAGATATGGATCCACTGATCCACCTGAGCAGTCATGCTGAAGTACACACAATGTCCTAATCACACAATAAACTCATCACTCAGGACATTCAGACTGCAGATGAACAACTTTATACCCAACACTCAGTCTAATGAAGACACAAAGAGAACATTTACTCACAGAGCATCACAGCGAGACGACTGAGCTCCATCCTGTCTCTATAATCACTGACTGACAGTTAGCGCAGTGGTGTGTGGTGAATTCTAACCACGTCCTGTCTTATCATAGATAGAGTGATAGATAGATAGATAGATAGATAGATAGATAGATAGATAGATAGATAGATAGAACTTGCATATGCCACTGTACAAGTTTTTGCACAGATGCATAGACTGTTTTCTTCTTATGTTAAGACTTACACTGAAAAACCTTTAATGTTTCTTTTTACTATGATTAAGATATAATTGTTTGAAAGAATATAAACTGTAAGAAGCCGTGCTTTAAATAAGCTAAATATCTAGTACATTACATTTTAATGTCTACACCCTTGCTCAGTTGTGTAATCATTCAATCAGCCAATCATGTCGCAGAATCAGAACCTTATGCAGTAAATTGGGTTTCAGAAATTTTCTTTCACCCACCCAGGCACACACCAAGTTCATTGACTAAAAAGTGAAAATTAAATGTGTTTTACTCCCTCTGGTGGTGATCACTATAATAATTTCAATAAATAAATATTTCACATGGCAAATAAATTGAAACAAAACTATTCAATACAAGCTAAAAGTAAAAATAAGTAACAAACTAAACTATGGAATTCATATCAGCACTAAAGGCAGTGTTTAAAAAAAAAAAAAAAAAAAAAAAAGGAGAAGCCAAATCAATGTACATGAACATGGTCAAGCACCACTAGGGGGCATTCCAGGTGGGCCAGGTCAGCCACCGCAGCATCTCATGTTAGTTCATGTAATGCTGAAAGTTGATTAGTGGAGCAAAATTTAACAAGAGGCTTGGTGGCTAAAGCACAGATCAGATGCATTATGCAATTGGTCCATTCACAAACATTTTGTGTTGCCCCCGAGGTGACTGCTACTTTAATGCTCTTTTAGCACCACAGATCATGTGCAAATGTTTACATTTACTCACCACACTGTGTGAAATCAACGAAAAAAATGTTTAAACCCTTAGGAGTCGGCAGAGCCATCGGTGGGTCCACTTGCATTTTTTTCTGGTAACCGTGAAAATAATTTAAAATGCTCTGTGATTTTTGATTCTACACATAAGTGTATTACATCATTTGATGGTGCATAAACACGGTGCACTTTCAGCCGTCTCAGTCTCCGCGGGAAAAAAAATTTAAACACGTCTTTAAAATGAACTGAAACTCCGTGAATATTGCACACAGATATGAGAAATATATCTATAGAAAACTTAAAGGGTCTACTTTTAAATGATGCAAGTTATATTCTCAACAAACATTCTCATATTTATAATTATCTACATTAGTTTCTATTATTGTGTTATCAGCATGCTCATGGGTTGTTTTCCCAAATAGTTGTTACAGTGAAAATGATCAGCCACCTGTCCCCCCAAAAAAGTAAAGGCAAACAAGCAGGCAAGATGCAGACAAAGTCATGGAAAACGCAGACTGGTGACGACACGGTTCCACACACTGCGGTTTCAGCCTGCCCGGGAACTTGGTCCGCAGCTGGTCTCACAGGAAGTAGCACAAAAATGGACAGGTACTGACCATGTTTCCAGTAGCTGCCATTGCTGGTCGCAGGTTGTGTGTGCATTGCAAGGCAGTGCATGGCAAGCGGCAAAACACACCTTGGAGATGCCAGTCATGCAGTGTTCCCCTGTGTCTTCAGCTGAACAGGAACTGCTTTCAAGAGTGGCACAGGGATGTGTGACTGTAGACACCATACACCAATTTTTATCTTGCACTGTTCCTGTTTGCACCATTTTGCTTTGAATGTCTGTTTCAGTTTTTTTTTTTTTACATTTTTTATCTTGGCGCAGTTTTTTTCACTTTATTTTGCTTTGTTCCCGTTGCAGTTTTACCCTGAAAATATGTTTTTGTAGGTTTTTTTTTTTGTATCATACACTGCTTTTGTTTGCATCATTTTAGCCTGAATGTCTGTTTTTACAATTTGTTTACAATTTATTTATTTTATTTTATGCTCTGTCACAGACCTGACTGAAAGGGGTATTTGTGCAGCTCACAAATATTCGGGACTTCTCTGGTGGTAAGTAGAGCATTATTCATGATCATTCATGCCTCCTCGCATACAGGCTTTCCAAAACAAAAAGTGTCTTAGAAAATGTAAATGAATATATTGTTTTCTGTGAATGAGTGATCAAGATGATTATGACATCATTTTGATGTAAAAACTCTAAACTACAAGATCCAGGTGATGAATACAGTGTAGTTAGCCTTTAGACATTTATATGTTCATAAGTAACTGAAAAATATACAAATGTCAGAACTTTTTCAGGGCCCCAAAACATCCTCAGATTCCTAAGGGTTAAAATTATAAAAATAATTGTCCTGAGCAATGATAAGGAGGCTTATGTGAATCAAAAAAATTATCACAGCTCTCTACACTCAACACTTGGGTGGTTATGGATGGACCACGATTATCACTTTAATATATGCCTATGATTAAAATGTAATTGTTTGAAAGAATATAAACTGTAAGCAGCCGTGCTTTAAATAAGCTAAATATCTAGTACATTACATTTTAATGTCTGCCCTTGCTCAGTTGTGTAATCATTCAATCAGCCAATCGTGTCGCAGAACCAGAACCTTATGCAGCAAATTGAGTTTCAGAAATTTCCTTTCACCCACCCAGGCACACACCATTGTCATTGACTAAAAAGTGAAAATTAAATGTGTTTTACTCCCTCTGGTGGTGATCACTATAATAATTTCAATAAATAAATATTTGACATGGCAAATAAATTGAAACAAAACTATTCAATACAAGCTAAAAGTAAAAATAAGTAACAAACTAAACTATGGAATTCATATCAGCACTAAAGGCAGTGTTTAATAATAAAAAAAGAAGAAGAAGAAGCCAAATCATTGTACATGAACATGGTCAAGCACCACTAGGGGGCATTCCAGGTGGCCCAGGTCAGCCACCGCACCATCTCATGTTAGTTCATGTAATGCTGAAAGTTGATTAGTGGAGCAAAATTTAACAAGAGGCTTGGTGGCTAAATCACAGATCAGATGCATTATGCAATTGGTCCATTCACAAACATTTTGTGTTGCCCCCGAGGTGACTGCTACTTTAATGCTCTTTTAGCACCACAGATCATGTGCAAATGTTTACATTTACTCACCACACTGTGTGAAATCAACGAAAAAAAAAATTTAAACCCTTAGGAGTCGGCAGAGCCGTCGGTGGGTCCACTTGCATTTTTTTCTGGTAACCGTGAAAATAATTTAAAATGCTCTGTGATTTTTTATTCTACACATAAGTGTATTACATCATTTGATGGTGCATAAACATGGTGCACTTTCAGCCGTCTCAGTCTCCGCGGAAAAAAAATTTAAACACGTCTTTAAAATGAACTGAAACTCCGTGAATATTGCACACAGATATGAGAAATATATCTATAGAAAACTTAAAGGGTCTACTTTTAAATGATGCAATTTATATTCTCAACAAACATTCTCATATACATAATTATCTACATTAGTTTCTATTATCACCAGAGAAGTCCCGAATATTTGTGAGCTGCACAAATACCCCTTTTAGTCAGGTCTGTGACAGAGCATAAAATAAAATAAATAAATTGTAAATAAATTGTAAAAACAGACATTCAGGCTAAAATGATGCTATGTAAAAAAACATTATTATGCTATGTAAAAAAATATTTTATACATTATTTTATATATTTGTAATAAATTAATTGAGTGTATACAACTGTGTTGATGTTCTCTGTTATGAGCACTTTTTCACTTCATTAATATGGTGAAAATTTTTTTTCACATATGTTAGGGGTAAATGTGGCAAACTGTCAGGTGGAATTTATGGTTTCAAAAATTTCCATCCACTCACTTTTTATCTTCATAGGTAAGAGTATGGCATAATAAAATATAACTGTCTCATCTTCTCTTCAGTTTACCTGTGTGGGAGATTTTTCTCCCACACTAGTTTCAGTTGCCTTAATTACAAATATTACACCAAAACTTTAACTTTAAAAAAGAACCAAAGAAAGACTCCGGACTCCTTGAAGATCTGGATGGAGTAAGGCAGGATTTATTGCAGCAATAAAACCAAGTGAGCCAGCTTAGCAATGCCTAGGATGTAACCCCATGCACCTCCAAAATCTGACTGAAGTGCCTGTGACATAGGCACTTCTTTTATACAGTTTGCAAGGGGAGGAGCGCTCACCTAGCCCCCTCCTCTGTACATTTTTTTTCTTATTTCTTATCAAATTATTAACCCATTGTAATCCAACTTTTTCCAAATATTGTCACCCATTGTATTTACATTTTCTCTTATCTTGTTTGCTTACGTCACATACCTCGTCATCTGACTCCATATCTTTTCCCATTATAATCCATTTTTCTTACAAATTATTTTCCATTATCTTTATACTAAGTTTGTTCATTATTAAAAAATATAGGGGCGGTGCTTATTTTACTATATATTCTTAGTTCTTCCGGGTTACTCTACAGTTCTCAACAGACAGGCCATGGGTAAGCATCTCTCTTGCACTTATTTTAATTATTTGTCTTATTTTCCTAATTTGTTGTATTTACGTATTTTATTTTATTGTTATAGCTAAGCGCAACTGCCCAAGTGTTGAATACATCCCTTTGGACGACTCGGACAGCCAGGACAGTACAGAGCACAACTCTTTTGAGGATTACACTCCTACTGAACCTGTTGCAGACCAAGCCTCAGTAAGTTTTCTGCCAAAATGAGTCTGATGGATCATTGACACAATTTCTACACAAGAATGGTCTTACTTATGTCAGGAAGGATGACTCTGGGCCTGTTCCTTCTAAGAGACTGTGTCCGGAGGCAAATAGCTCTCTTTTACCTTCCTTCAGTCCCATGCGACCAGAGTCTAGTGCTCCAGCCCAGCCTATCTTAAGGCCTGTCGGTCTAAGAAGTGTCAGTACTCAGACTGATTTTAAAGTGTCTGTTGGTACCCAAACTGATTTCCCTGAAGCGCCTACACCACTTTTGAATCGTGGTATTTCTGTTTTTGTTCCTCACACTGATCTTCCCATTAATGTGGTTCTGGGTCAGAGAAGGCTTGATATTTAATTTCTTATGTCTTTTTGTTATTTCATGCTTACCCAGGCCCACTATTTTACTGTACTTTTTGTGTTGGGCCTTGTACTTTGTATTTCTATTTTATTCACTATGTAGGTGCACATGCTATTTTATTTTGTGCCTACTCTTATTAAACTTCTTATTGCTTAAGCTAAGTGTGTGTCTTTTGGTTATTTGTCTGTGTCCCTTTAAATTTGACATGCCTGCACATGTATCCAGCCCCTGTTACATCACAATTAAGATCACCCCATGAGATTACCTCAAGATTACCTCATGTCTGGGGTTGTTGGCATTACATAATGTCTAGGGCTACATTATATCAGCTGACATTACATCATAGGGACATCAGGTACCTTTGGATGCTTAGGGTACAAAGATTACATCATCTCTAAGGTCTGTTTGGTACACACTGTCCACTAAGCATCTCACATCTAAGATGGCTACCTGTCTAGAGGTCATTTAAGTCCATGCTGCATGTTCTTGCTACTGTGACATCACACTGTCCTT
>JAAGKR010010480.1:4761-22612 GCA_011419295.1 Clarias macrocephalus | reverse complement strand
CAAAACATGAAGTTTTATTACAATAAATGAGTCTTTAGTTCATGTAACTTGTGTTCATAAGGTGAGTTTGTTGTCTGTAAACTTACTAACATGATGTGTGTTTATCAGTAAAATGGCAAATATACATTATGTCTTTATAAAGAAGATGTTTAAGGTCATTATACAGAAAACACATCTACACTTTTCACTGTTACACACAAACAATATAAACAGAACAGAAATAAAACACACTCACCTGATACAGTCAGTGTAACAGCAGCACTGGTCTGTGTGTATGTTGAGTCTGATGACTGTGTTCCTTTACATGTATAATCACCTTCATCAGACTTTGTAACTTTATCGATTGTGTATTTATTCCCTCCTGTAGGACTCTGCGGTAGTTCTGTGGTATCTCTATACCAGTGGTACTGCCAGGATCCTCCAGTCTGTATCTCACATGTGAGAGTGACGCTTTTCCCAGTGAACACACTCTCAGCTGGCTTCACTTTCACTACAGGCTTTGGTCTCGCTGTACAAAGATAATAAAACTTCAACACATACAGAACAACTAAACATTATTTAAATATGATTTCATATAAATACACAATTAGAATGATTCCTTAAAAGTTAATAAATAGTTTTTTTTTTCACAGACGTACTAACAGTAACCCTGTAGTGACGTACCGCTTACTGTAATCGTGGCTGGAGCACTGAACTCTGACTCGTAGTTTCCCCTGCGTGCTTTACAGTAGTAATTTATTTCTCTTACATTAGAAACTGTCACTTCAAGTGTGTTAGCATCTGGAGCTCCATCAGAGAGAGGACTTGATTTCTGATCTTTGTACCAGAGAAAAGTCCATCCAGCACCCTGCAGATCACAGCTCAGAGTAACTCTGTCTCCAGTGTAGATGGAGCGCTGAGGATTCACAATCACAGTCGGTCTGGGTTTGTCTGTTGATATAAAATGATGAAGAGATCAGAGCTGATTTTACATTACAACATGAACATCTATTCTCTCACATTTATGATTAATCAACACATCTGAGTTCATATTTATTGAAAAAGCTCCAGTTAATTACATTTCTACAGTGGAGCAGAGGGAGCATGTGATGTTTGACACGTTTGAGACATTTCTATTGTAAATGTGTCATCTTTGTTGTGTTTGAAGTTTCTCTTGTGTGCAATTGTGACATCTCACTCATATTTGACATTAACAGCTGTGTGTGTGTGTGTGTGCGTGCATGCGTGTGTGTATTTTAAATTGCATAGTTACATGTCTGTTTAAATGAGGGCTGGGCGAAATGGCTGAAAACTCAAATAACTAAAATGTAAACATAAAGTCACAATGAACACTTAACAATCGTCTCTTAACATTTAAGGTGCAAAATGAAAGAAAATGTAAGAAATGCTTAATAAAGGGTAATAAAATAGTGCAAAGTGTTAAATATAAACAGAGAAACCTGAGAATTTAGTGCATGTTTAGTGCTAGGAAGTTCACTAGCTGTTCAACTTCTAGTGAATAAAGTGTTTTTAAAATATGTGCAATGTTTTGTAAACATAAATAAAACTGAGGTAGACTGAGATACATCTGTATCGTATTTATATCTGTAATATAAAAAAACAAACCTCATACAGTACAGTAACATTGTTTGAAATATAACACCTGCAGAAATATGAAAAAGTATCCCTTCAAGTTATTCTTACTCTAATCATACTTGAAGTTGAACTATTCAAGTCTATTTTCAGTCCAGGTTCTGTGCTAGGAACACCAGCTGGTTGACCTTCTCTGGGTCTAAAGCTCCCCTGGTGCATGTGACAATATTACCCCAGTACTAAAAATTCTTTCTGAGGGGGTGCTGGTGGCTGGGATGCACAAGTACTTTTTCGCCAGCTGAGACAATCTGGGGAAGTTGTGTTCATGTGGCCTCCACCAGTCCAGAGGGTTAGACTCACTGGCTGCATCAGGGCACATCAGGTACCACATCCAGCTCACTCTCAACTTTTTCTTTTTGTTTTTCAGTGAGAGGCAAAGCATCATCTTCTTGGCACTGTTCTTTGAAAAAGCTCCCCAATGACTGGCGTTGCTTCTTCACGCCCAGTGGCATAGGTGGTCCACTGACAGCTCCTCCTTCTGCACTTTGGTCTGCTGCTCCCTCAGTAGGCTCTGTCTGTGATTGGCCCTGGTCTTCATCCATGATCTCAGATACAGCTCTCATTTGAATGGCCCCTACCTTGTCTGGTCTGATGTATTGGCCAATCTACCTAGGCTCCACTAAAGTAGCCATGTCAAGGAGATCATCTGTGTCAGGGTCAGCATATTTCTCATCGAGATAGGTCATTTATTTTTGTCTTCAGCTCTTTTGTGAGCTGAGTCTCCCCCTCATTAACTTTCAGCAAACTGGATCGGAAAAGGTGGAGCACAGGCTTCACATACGAGACCGTCACATATGACTCCCCAGAAAGGGAGTCTGCGAACTCCAGGAGAGGAGTTAAGGCTGCATGCATAATACCATGACATACATTATTTACTTTTCATTTCATTTTTATTTTATTCAAGTACTTCTATGACTGCCCTGTGCAGGCTTAACATCTAATCTGAGCTCAGATTTAGGATTTTCTGTTAGTGAAGAAACACCGTTTAGGATTAATGTCATCTTTACTGCACTAATCAGCGCTACAGAGTGAGAATCATGTTTAGCTGAGACCAGGAGCATCACAGAGACAGCAAACAATAATCTACATAATCTCATACTGCCATATTTCTATTAGTGTACTGTAGTAAATTAAAATAATCAAGTTCACATTCATCTGCTAAAAAGACACAAACAGCCAGTGATCAGATGAAACGCAGGTCCCTACATGGTGTGATTTTCTGCTTGTTGACATTATATGGTTTATGATAACTTTAAAAATAAAATAACAATAAAAAACATGAAAAGTTTTGTTCTCAAATCTGAAAAGATATTATAATACGAAAGCTCTACCACTTACTTTCAACACTGAAACACTTTCTGCTTCTTTTACCTCCTGACTGCGGCTGAGCAAAACATGAAGTTTTATGACAATAAATGAGTCTTTAGTTCATGTAACTTGTGTTAATGAGGTGAGATTGTTGTCTGTAAACTTACTAACATGATGTGTGTTTATCAGTAAAATAGCAAATATACATTATGTCTTTATAAAGAAGATGTTTAAAGTCATTATACAGAAAACACATCTACACTTTTCACTGTTACACACAAACAATATTAACAGAACAGAAATAAAACACACTCACCTGATACAGTCAGTGTAACAGCAGCACTGCTCTCTGTGTATTCTGGGTCTGATGACTCTTTTTCTTTACATGTATAAACACCTTCATCAGACTTTATAACTTTACTGATTGTGTATTTATTCCCTCCTGTAGGACTCTGCGGTAGTTCTTTATTATCTCTATACCAGTGGTACTGCCAGGATCCTCCAGTCTGTATCTCACATGTGAGAGTGACGCTTTCCCCAGTGAACACACTCTCAGCTGGCTGCACTTTCACTTCAGGCTTTGGTCTCTCTGTACAAAAATAATAAAACTTCAACACATACAGAACAACTAAACATTATTTAAATATGATTTTATATAAATACACAATTAGATTGATTCCTTAAAAATTATTTAGGATTAATTTAATCTTGACTGCACTAATTAGTGCTACAAAGTGACAATGATGTTTGCTGTCTCTGTGATGGTCAGAGATACAAGTGTATTTCATGGCTGATTAGAGCAAAAATAAATAAATAAAAAAGGTCACGCACACTAAACTTTCATTCAGTCAGTTTTAGCTTTGATTACAGAACACAATGTGGAAAATGATTCCTCATGCTGTCAGAAGCTCTCTCCTTCATGTGATGTTTGATATGTTTCTCCTGTTTGTGGGTCATCTCTGTTGTGTGTGAGACATTTCTCCAGTGAGTTTGTCATATCTGTTGAGTAGTTGTGTTGTCTTTCTTCTGTGTGTGAGATTTTTTAATGTATGTCGTGGCTTGTGTGAAGTTTGTTTTGTGTGCAGTTGTGACATCTCTCTCTTGTGTTTGACCTCATAGTGTGTGTGTGTGTGTGTGTGTGTGTGTGTGTGTGTGTGTGTGTGTGTGTGTGTGTGTGTGTGTGTGTCTTTTACATTTCTGTCATGTGGGTCTTATGTTTCTTTCTTGTGTCACAGTTGCAAATACATATTTACGTGTATCAGCAAACTAGTATGGCAACCACGCTAAGTGCTGGTTAGCTACAACAGCCTTGACCATAATCCTGATATTTGAACATGATATTATCATTAATATCCCAGGAAGAGATCTCCGTCTCTTGCTTTTTTCCCTTTTTTATTTTGGGAACACAAGCAAACAAGGGAAACATCACACACACAGAAAACTTCACACATGAGGTAGATCAAGACCGATCTCTCTTTCCTATGAAAAGTGTCTGAAGGACAGTGTGTGAGTCAGGTGTTGCAGTTCTGTACTGTAAGTGTAAGGTGTTGTTGTAAGTTTTTGAGCAATGCTAACGCTGATGCAGTGTATGTGGAGAATGCAGAGTGTAAACTACATTTATTAAAGCAAAATGTCAATTAAACACTCTGATGTAAACACTTGGAAACACTGTGTCTTTTTAATCTATATAATCTAATAATTATTGTTTTTACAGTAAATATTATATATATTTACTGTAAAAACAATAATAATGAAGTAATAAATGTTTTAGGTTTGCTTACTCCTTAAACTGCAAGCGAGTAGGTGATGGTGCCTGACAAAAGGCAGCACAAGTAAATAGTCAGATAGTCTCTGTATAGTTATAGTAAATGACTGAAGAATATCAGCACTCAGTATTTAATTATAAATTAACAAAAATCAGATGCATGAAAAAGTTCACTGCAATTGCTTTTACTTGGAAATTTTTTAATTTTTTCTATCTCTTCTCTTTGTTGCACTGTTTGCTGATTACAGACACAAGAAATGCAGAAAACAACTGTGAGTTTCCCACATTCCAAACTGTTTGTGAATATTCCTGAATTTCAGCTCTGAAAATTCTGAAGTCACTCGACTGACTATAAGGAGAACTGAGACCAGAGAATTGTCTAAGAACTGTCACAATTTACCTCCCAACAGCTACAAATGACCTACTACATATTATAATCTCTCTGATGGAGTGGCACCCCGTCCCAGGTGTACCCTGCCTCGTGCCCTACATCTCCAGGCCCCCCGCAACCCTGTATACTGGATAAAGCGGTATAGATGATGAGTGAGTGAATGAGTGAGTGGTGACATTATGATTTGCTGTGGATTGTCATAGCATGGGTGTGTCCATACAAGAACATTTACAAACTTTACTAAATACTTGAAGTGGTGGATCAGGCTGTTGAAGCTCTGGGTTGCTAACTGGATGGTTCAACTCCTGCCACTGCCAGGTTACCAATGTTGGGCCCTTGGGCAAGTCCATTAATCTTATGCCCATACAAAATCACTCCACCACCGCCAGTCACAAAGCCCAGTTGAGAAAGGAGGAGGTTGTGCATTGAGCTAACAACACTGCCCTGTACAAACCACTACTGCTTTTGAAATGATGGAATCTATCGCTCGATGTGCTCAACGGCATGGAAGGGAAAAAAAAAGAATAAAAAGGCATCAAAAATATTCTCTTGAAAACGCGAAATTTTCTGCATCATTTTTGTTGTTTCCTTTTTTATGCTCCAACCTGTAACTACAGAAACTATGAATCTGCTCAATCTTCTGTAAATGTCACCATACACAGTATACTCAGTTTAGTGATAAGTAAATTCAACAAAACTTAAATATTATACGTCTGGTGCACTTACTTTAGTGCACAGGCCTGGATTTAGACATACAGTATTACCCGATTTGCTCCACGCTTGTTTGAGAGACTCTTAAGAGCGCCCCAGTAATGCCAGCTCACAGCTGTTCACATTAACACTAAACAATGAACTTGGCATGTTTTAGGGACTGTATGATTCATTGTGAAAAGACAGGAACCACCTATGAACCTATTTACCCCCTAAATAGCATGAACCTGTTCAATTTGAATGAGGTACAATGATTACTTGACTAATTCAAGTAATGTGAGTAATGCACAGTGATGTGGACTCGCGATCCCAATGTCTGTATAAATCTGAGCGTCACACTGCACATTACTGTACACTGAATAAGGATATAAGCCAGGGCTTCTCAAAGTCTGGATCCGGCCCGGCCAGTCAATCCAGACCATGCCCAACTTAAATAACAATAATACAATGTAATAAAGTGCATGTTTTCTACTTTGAAATAACATTGTGTTACACTATATAAAGTATTTTATAAATTGATAGTCTAAAACTATCTGGAGATCGTAATGGCGATTCTGGCCTAGGATTAAGGCTAAACATAATTGTTCATAGCAATGCTGACAGGTGAATATGAGACGGTTCAAGGATCGGCTAAGAGGTTGCCCGATCAAAAATTAGCCAGTGAGCTAACAGCTAACAGTCCTTCACATTCTGTCCTGTGGGCATCGAAAAGCAAGACTTTGGCATCTTCTGTCAGTGCACATCTTATGTGTTGATGTCAAAATCCAAATATGCAAAAGAAGGGTCAGTGTCTGCGTCTAGCAATTATACGTTTTCTCCCAAATGTTTAGGCAGCTACTTCAAGTCAGACAGTACATTTTTCTGCATGTCTACACTGAAGTAAAATATTTTTAAAAACCCCAATTTTTCACAGATTCACAAGTGTACTGCGGGTCATGTGCTCATGGTAATTTAGCAACTCCAGACACAAGGACAGCACAGCAAAACTCCTGAAAAGAAGGAGAAAGCAGCGTGGCAGTTGTTCTCCACACGTATTTGTACATGAAATGTGATGCAACATTTACTTCAAAATTACTTTGGTATTACAGTGTCAGACTTTTTAAGCATTTTTTTCAGACATCAAAATAAATACACTTTTGCTAATTAGTTTGATTATGAAAATGGGATGAAAATCACTCAATGAAGATTTTTCTCTTGAAGTCAATAAAATTAGTTTAATGTTAAAATTTGGAGTTGTTTTGGTTCATAAACAACAATTTGCAGGCAAACAGTTCCATTTATTTGCACAAATTTGGAATGTATTTTGAATCTTTCTGACGCTTGAATATACGTTGCTTTAAAGTTAGAGTTACTACATATTATTAATATTAGTAGTAGTATTAATATTAAGAAGAAGAATAAAATGTTACTTTAAATGCCATATTGTACATTATATATTTTGTTTGTTGCAGAAAATTGAGAAAACATCTGAAGATTTGCATGCAAAACTTTTCTGGTGAACAAACCTTTTGCAATAAAATTAGTAACATTACTCACACTACAACATGCCAATGGATAAACCACAGATTTCACAGAAATATTTCATTCATCTGTGTGAAATTGTTAAGAATAATATTACACACTCCTAAGATGAAATGGTTCAGTCTTGACTCTTAATTGGATGTGTGTAACCGCCCTGATGCTCATCGAATAAAAGCAAATATATAAATAATGTCAATGACAATAGATGCCCAGTTTAGAAAAAGAAAAAAAAGAAAGGTAGAAATGATAAATATATGCAGCAGTTATCTTTTTATGAGTATAATATTATTTACACTATCAGTCAAATGTTGCAGTCAGAAGGACACACCTTCTGATTCAGTGGTCTGTCCTGATTTTTTTTTCTCTCCACACTGTAAAACGATGCTAAATACGTCCAAAATACACACTAATCTGGTTTGAACAGTTGATATTGAGATGTATCTGTTATTTACGCTCCGTAAAACCTTCATAACATCTCTAATATTATATTATTATCAAATATTGTCAAACGCACTTGACAATATTCTTCTTGCAAAACTGTTTCAGAACATCCAACCTTTGTGTCCTGTTATTGTTGTTACTTTAATTATTTTTGAGTTACAGGATGCAGTTCTATTAGCAGCTCAGTTGAAACTTTTGCAGACATTTAAAAAATCATATATTTAAATGAGTCAATTACATCTCTTTAGCGTTTAGACATTTTAAAAAGTTTAAAAACACTCAGCATCAAAAGCAGACAAGGCAAAAATGGTCACTTTGGCAAGAATATGACCAATTTCAAGCTAAGTGCTGTTCATGTGATATTCTTTCCCTTAATAGATAAATTATATTTTTGAAGAACACATTTAGAGTAAATATTCTTAGCAAACATGGAATGAACTAAAATGAACTGCTAGTGTTTTACGATCTGCCACACCTACTTCGATCAAAGGATGCAGGCTGCTTGTCAGTAACGCGTATTATGAAAACTACAGCTGGCGGTGGAGTTTTTCTTACAAAGCCCTAAAGTTATTAAATAGCCTTGCAATAAAGGTTCAGGACTCAGACACAGTCTCAGCGTTTAAGTCTAGGCTACTGTATGTATACAGGGCTATGTAGCTTTAGATTTTGTTTTCCCTTAATAATAAAAACCTTCATTTAAAAACTGCCACATACATTTACTTGCGTTATCTTTGACCAATATTTAAATTTGTTTGATAATCTGAAACATTAAGTGTGATAATAGGGGTGCTTCAATTAGGATTTTTGAGGCCGATGTCCGATCACAAGAAACTGTATCGGCCGATACCGATCACCGATTACAGGGTCTACTTGAAGCCTTATCATGTTGCATTATTTATTACACTATGTATATCTAACAATAATGTACATTAAGTATTGAAATTACAAGAAGAGGAATATCATGAATTGACAACTGTATTTATTGGCAAGCAACATGTGCAACACGTCAACTTAAAACATAGCAGCCTGTGCTTGGTTAGTAATTGGGAACAGCTTAGAACTTGACAAATACAACTTTCCTGTAGATTGTATAAAATTAAATTAAATAACAGACAAGTAGGACGTGAATCGTTGGAAGTTCTGCAAGGTTCACAAGCATCCGCGAGGGCCGGCAAAAAAATTAAACATTAAACATGTTTAATTTTTTGAGCAGGAAGATGAAAACGTAATCACAGCGCCAAAACTCATGGAGAATCATGATGAACCGTACTTACGGCAACCCTGCAAAACTGCGTAGGTGAGATAGGGGAATTACCGACAGCTGAGTGAGTGGCGGCGCGCGAGTTGCTTAGCTCTCCCAATCTCTTAGCACTAGACAACTTTGAAAACTGCTCATGTTCCTTTGTGTGACTAACCTTCAAATGTCTGATGAGGTTCGTGGTATTAAAATGCTTTGGGTGCTTCCCGCCTCGTGGAATTGGCTTTTTACACAGGTTGCAGATTGCTAATCTATTGTCTTTTTCACACAACACATAGAATTACCAGACCCGTGAAGCCATTTTTCCATCGTGCAAAAAAAAAACTCGAGTTTTGCGTCATCTTGCATCTGGCTTTTCTATATCGGCCATTATAGAAACTGGCAATCAAACTTCCCAAAGCAATTATCGGCCGATTATGATCGGCAACCGATCATGACTGGCAACCAATCAATCGGAGCACCCCTACAGTAGGTAGACGAGGGATGTCTATTATCGCCACACTCACCGCCGCGACAAAACGACAGCGACCAAAATAAATCAGTCACATTTTAAAGTAATTCGTGAAATGAACGCCAGTTGGCGCAAAGTGCCATTTTCCGTCGTCTCGGTTTTAAAATGTAATTAAGTCATAAAAAAGTCACAACAATATGTTGTATCGAAGAAATACTACAGTGATGGTAGTTTCCACATCTGTGTATTTTATACAACAAGCATGAAAAATCTGAACCAGAGCTATTGATATTTGCTGTACAATAATGAGTAAAAAAAAAAAAACATTGAAGATGAACATTAAAACAAGTTCACTATCACTCAAAAAAGACTCTCTAAAAATGCTGTGTTGTTTCTGTAAACACATTGTTGGGTTGGGTAATGCTGGGTCAAATGAGATGTAGTGAGTCATTTACAAATGAACACCTGGTTGGGTTATTTTGACCCAACAACTGGTTTATTCTTTATTATCTGGTTTCTCCAAAAGGGCAGCCTGCAAAATGTTCGAAATATTATTGTTATTGTGTTACAAGTTGTCACGGCGTGTGTCTGCGATGGGCATGCGCCCAAATCAATATCTTTCCTCTCTCACTCCAAAGCTCACTAGCTAGACGGCCTCTCAGGCTAGTGCGCCCAAATCAATATCGCTGGTATTCTGCTGGTGCGCGAAGGAGACACGGCTGGTGAGCTATCGCCGCTAATGATCACGGGCTTCTCCCCACGCTATAAAATACAGCGGGGACTGTAGCTCGGGGTCTGTTGGGAGACTAATCAGCGCTCAGCCGCATGCATAAAGTTACAGAATGTGTCGGGGAAAAACAACAAGGAGGCTGATTCATTGATAAATGAAGTTGGCAAAACTAAAAATATTTGAGGTAATCAGTGACAACAAAATTTTTAAGTAATGATGTTTCCAATTTTAAGTAAACAAAACTATAAATTTTTGAGTTTGTTGAACTTTTTGCAAATCAAATAAATTGTTGCAGAAAATCCGGCCCGAGAATCGAACCTGGGCCTTTCGCATGGCAGGCGAAACACCTACCACAGAACCACCAGTGCTCTATAGATTTTATGTTACTGTTACTTACGTCCTTAATTAATAACAAATTTGTTCAGCTAACTTGAAAAGTGTCATTTCTACAAACTCATAAATGCCAAAAAGTTTTGAATACTCAAAAAGGTCTATTAATTTGACCTAATTGCAATTATTTAAGTTAACAGTACTTAGTGTGTTTAATTACTTTGAGCATTAGGGTTTACAGTGTAGTGATGAAGATAATCATGTTTTAGTGTTACTGTGTGTGCTTTACAATGTCAGACAACATTCAAATGCAAATAATTTACCCTCCCCAGGTGTGAATCAGCAGTTCTCACCTATACATTCAGAGAAACTAAAACGCACCCCTCCCCACTTTAAGACCCTCTTGGATCTGTGGCTCTTCTGAAGACCTGCAGTGCTTCAGGCCTCTTTTTAAATTTGTATTATTTTAATCAATATATACACAATTTTCTTTGGTATTTTTTATAAAAGTCGCCTTCCAATTCGATATCACAATTCTTGTGTGCCATTCGATTGGCTTACAATTGTGATTTTATACTTGCGATTTCAAAAAATGATTCAATATTCTATGTTCACCTGATGTTTAAAAAGTAACTAAATGTAGCCCATTTATAACATTAGTTCTCTCACTTAAAAACCAAGTGCAGCATTTAAGCAATACAAACTACTAACTTCGAATACAAGAGTTTAACATTTAACTGAGCAGCACATATACTGAACAAAAATATAAACACTTTTGTTTTTGCTCCCATTTTTTTACGAGATGAACTGAAGATCTGAAACCTTTTTTTACATACACGAAATAACCATCTCTCTCAAATACTGTTCACACATCTGTCAAAATCTGTGTTAGTGAGCACTTCTCCTTTGCCGAGATAATCCATCCCACCTCACAGGTGTGCCATATCAAGATGCTGATTAGAGTGTGCGAAGGAGCGGGACCGCCTAACTAGACATGGCTGGTGAGCTATCGCCGTTAATGATCCCGAGCTTCTCTCCGCGCTATAAAACACAGCGGGGAGTGTATCTCAGGGTCTGTTGGGAAACTGGACTTTGCTAAGTTTATTCAAAGACAGTGGCACGCGAGCGGGGCGATGTGATGCGCCCCAGATACTTTAAAAAGGGGAATGCAGCCCTATGATCTCCGCAAGAGGACAGACGTCATGAACGCGTGCAGGAGAGCTACCTCTCTGCCACTCTGTCCACAGCCTGCCTCTCACCAGCCTGTGCCCGCATGCCAGTGGGGCACTGCCAAGCAGACCAGCCCTTACCTTTCCTTCCCTTTCCGTCCTTCCTCCTTTAACCCGTTCCTTCCCCATTTTTCCTAAACAAATGACCCTTTTTCGCCGTAAGACCTCGCCTCGTGTCTGTGCTTTATGGTGCTGCCCGTGCAACATTGGGTCGAACCAGTTACACAACTAAGAAGTCACAGTGCCGCATCTTAATTCCCACGGCCTCAATCTATAACTCCAGCTTCCCTGAGAGTCAGGTGGAACAGGCTGAATCAATCGAGTTCTTGGCTTCCAAGTAAAAATTTTTGACCACATGTCTAGCTAGTGGAAACCTGAAGCATATTGGTTTTACTCCTCAGTCAATTTCCTACAGTTGAGACTTAGGCCTACTAGTGTTTGTCCTGGTGCTTTGAGACCTTTCACTGCTTTTGTTAGCTCACTAATTTCCCTGCCCTGCTCGGCTACCTTAAGGACATCCTCTCAGGTAACATCTCTATGCTCATGTACCTGAAGTGCTGAACAATGTGATGAACTACTACTATTATGTTGTGACTTATTTGCTTTGCTACCAGTCAACAGTTCCTCTAAGATGCTTTCCCCCTCTATACCTCTTCTCTGAGACCTACAAACAGTTCACTGACCCCATCATCAGCAACACTGCGTAAATGTATTTCTTCAAGGACGGCCCACTTTTAACATAAACATGACAAAACTATGGTCAGACTGATTCATAACACCAGGAATCTGTCTCTGTTTAAAACTAAAACTAAAACGCTATATTATTTACTGTAGCTTATACTGTACATTTTCACAAATAATAAATAAATAAATAAATAAATAAATAAATAAATAATAAATAATAATAACAATAGTAATAATAATAATAATAATAATAATAATAATAATAATCTCCTAATCACTTGGACTACCCCACTGCTGGGAACAACATTTTTGGCCATTGGAATGATGTACAGAAGACCAACAAATTCAACTGGGGGTTGTTTTATTCCAATTAACAATATACATTACTGTTAATCTCTATGTGGAAAGAGCAAATAAATGTAATAAAAAAAAACATCCAGTAAAGTAAATATGGCAATTCTTTCAAAAAGTTTCTGGCGAACAGATTTCACTCTGGTTATCGTCTGGTTCGGACATTGTGAGATGAAAGTTTTAGGAAGACTCTAAAAAAATAAAGGCTTGATGTCTTTCCAACCGGACGTATCAGTTCTTTGTCAATTTCGATGTGGAAGAATTAGGTGATTAAAAAAAATAATTAAAAAGCCAATCTAAAGAGAAGTATATTAAAAAAGAAACTTTATATTAAACTGTATATTAAAAAATATATTATAAAACAAACATCCAGTAAACTAAATACGGCAGGGGCAATTATATATATAAAAATAAATTAATAAAAAAATACCATGCCTTAGCATTACATCACTGACAAAACTAAAAACAGTAAATTACACTCCTAAGATTCTTTGTTGCAGTTTACTTACTTTCCAAACTCAGTCGTATGTGCTATAAACACAAACATCACATTCAATGCTAAACTAATACATTTTTGAGAGCACTGACCTGATACATTAACTCACACTATGCTAACTATGCTAGTCGCACACATTACTGCAACATCCGAAAAAAAAAACACGGTTAGAAGAAATTTAAATCCTCTCCAAACATTGTGATTTACTTTATGAATTAATGATTTTGCATCTTTTACCTGGAGAGCACTGCGCGTGAAGTCTGTCACCATTTCCACTCCCATGTGCACCGCGCCACACGCGCATGTGATGACGTCACCAAAAGAGCACCTGTATCCATTCTCACCAGACAGGTGCACTATATAGGGTGCAGGAATTAATGCCCCTTTAACTACCACCTGCTTAGTTAAATATAAGACTATAGTTCATTTCAAATGAAGACATCACCAAAATTATATTGTCAGGGAATAACCACTAGAGGGCGCCTTGTGTCCAGAGACTTTTTGTATTTCTTGCTCACGGTTGGACTTCATTTCCCATGATGCACTTCTCAATGGTTTTCACCTGCACCTAGTTCACTGCACTGATTCGTATAAGCTGTTAATCTCTCAGTCTGTGTCTCACATCTGTCCGTGTCCTGGTGTCCTCTTGTTACTGTCTTAACTCTAACTAGTTTCTGTTGTAGTCGTTTTGGGGGTCAGTTTAGTTGTCTTTGAACTTTGTTTCTTACTTCAGAAGTTAAGTCTTAACATCTGCAAATATGCCTTGCCAAAGACTAAACTCTAATTTGATTTCCTTTAATGTTAATGTGACATTTACTCCTCTATTGATAAACACACAGAAGGTTTATATGAATCAGAGACTGCAGGAACAGTAAATATCTCTCACACGCAGATAATCAGAGAATTTTATAATAAACAAACCATTCATTCATAAACAACACCAAAATTATTTTAAACATCCTTGATTATGGAATTACACTAAACTGAAATAAGCTTAAAGATCACAGCACTCACTGTTAGAGTAGTGTGTATTACTCAGTGCTCAGCTGCTGAGACAGTCGTGTCTGGAGCGTTTACCTGCATTTTCCCTGTAATGAGTTTGGAATTACACTCACATGGCTGAATACTCTGTTCAGTTCACTTTGTAGGGTACCTTCTCTCTTGGTGTATTCCGGTCGGCCTGAAGTATCCTGCCACAGCTTTGATACCCTACGGTTTTCTACAGTCTAGCAGTAACACACTCTTTATTTCACTAATCAGCTCTACAGTGTGAAAAACATGTTTGCTGTCTCTGTGATGATCCTGGTCTCAGCCAAACAATAAGCTACATATTTTCATACTTTGTATTAATATTATTGTAGCATAATCCATTAAAATAATCATGTTCACATCTATTTCTTAAAAGGGAAGATTGACCAAAGATTAGACCAAGAGTACAGTCCCCACCTGATATGATCTTCTATTTATCAACATTGTGGTTTATTATAACCATAAAAGAAAAAAAAAACATGACATAAAACTGACAACAATAAAATGTAGCTGTAAATGTCTTCTCTCACTGTAATTTCAAATTTTATATTTGTAAAATTTTGTTCTCAAACTTAAAAGATATTATAACTCAAATTGAGCTCTATTACTTACAGTATATGTTTAAGTTAAAATACAGTATCTGTTTAAGTTAACACCTCCTGCATCTTTTATCTCTGTACTATGAGTAAGCACACATGAAGTTTTATTTTATTAAAATATTGAATATTTAGTTTTGAGTATTGAGTATTTACTGAGCATTTAGTTCATGTTTTTAGTTTAGTATGAAGAGAGCTTGTTGGCTGTAAAGTTTCTAACAATAAAAAACGGTTTCAAAATGTTTCATACTGTGTTTATCAGAGAAATGCCAAACACACATCAAATCAGGTATCAAGTCATATTTTGGGTGAATTAGTTTTCACCACTCACTCAATCTGCAACCTGAAACTGTCAGGCTTATGTGCCGTCGTGGCCTCCCCATCAGCAGGAGTGTGAGGGGGTGTGGCTACTAAACATGACATGGCTGGTACTGCAATACGGCTGAAGGCCAAGATTGGGGTTCAGGACAAAATCAGTAAAGTACTAGGCTAGAAATGGAGTGCTGTGAGTGTTTGTCTTCACTACTGAGCAGCTTGCTGAGGGTCAGCTGCTAATAGACTGTGTTCACTACTCCAGCAATTCTGCTCTCAGTCAAGTAATTGTATAATAGTAATTATGACTCCGCCACCATAAAGGTATCGGCCCCTGCCTCGACTTCAAGGCTCCAGTTCTGGACTGCTGCCACAAGCCAGAGGAATGCAACAGCCATAGCCATTTCCTCGTGTCAGATTCTGGATATGCCGCTGCCACTGATGATGGCCTACTAGGCCTTAAATGTCGGCGTGCGGCTTGCCACCACTACCATTGAACTGTGACAGGCTTTCTGGCTTACAAGACATACTGCTGTTGAACTTGCCATTGTGGCCTCTGTTTCACAAAATCTTGCCTCATGCCCGTGTGTCTGTGGTGCTCTTTAGCGCAACACAGGCTTACATGGAGCTGAACCTAAACAATGACAAGAGACTTGAGACGGGACCAGACTAAAGTCAATATGAGTTTAGGGGCGAGATAGACTAGGGGAAAGACAGACTAGGGACGAGACAGACAAGACTAAGAGACCAGACGAGACCAAGAGGGGAAGAGACTAACGACTGAGCAGGTTAGCAGTTAGTTGGATTAGTATCTATTCTGGGTATTATCGAGGTGGATGATGAACTAATCAGGTTAGTACTTTTTATAGGGTTAGTATCTAACCGGATTAGTAGCTGAACCTACAAGGGAAACAAACACACAAGAGGCTAACCCTACTAGCGGCTACACCTACTACATAGCTACTCATGTGGCTAAACAGCTAAACAAATAATCTAAACATACCGGGACCTAAACATACAGAGAACTAAACATACAGGGACATCAACAGAAGGTAGACACACAGAACAGTACTTACACAAACAGCTCCACAACACAAAAGCACAATGAACATAAATATAACAAAACTAGAACCTACTTAATACAGAGGTTACATAACATACTGTAACTTAAACCAAAACAAATGCCCACATGACTTAATTAATGTTCGACCCAGTTTCCGAGAACAAACAGCTATTAATAGAATGTTTAATGAGCGACCTCGGTTCAGGTGAGCGCCCTCATCAACTGACCGAGGTGCATTCTGGGAAACAGAGACTAAAAACACAAAACTACAAAACCAAACTTATAGGGCACACAGTGCCCTCTAGGGGTGGTCCCTTACAATTGCCTAAATCTTGATTATTATCTCCTGCTTTAAACACAAAAACAGAACATATACTGTATAAGAATATATACTGTATACATGTGTATACATATATACACACATACACACACATTATATATACACATCACTGTAGACACAACTTAATCGAGAGCTCCATGTTCACTGGCATTAAGAGTGAAAAAAGGTGTTAGTAAAATACCTGATGAAAGAAACCATGTAACTGTGTAAATAAATAAACTGTTCATAAAAATGCTAGCAAGGAAGCCGTACAACAACCATGACAGACTGGTGGTTCTCTCTGTGTATATGTGTTTATATAATAAAAGCTCTTGGTCTCAGTTGTCACTAAATCTATACGTATTAATCTGATTGATTAATGAACATTTAATGTTAATTACATTTAAGGGTGAAATAAACTTAAATTAAAAATATGTATATTATTACATATGAGCTTACTAATTTGGCTCAATTGTGTTAATAATCTATTAATTGATTAGTTTCAATTTAAAGGAAGGGAAAAACGATTACAAGAATCACCTGTGAGTGTGCAGTGGATGAGTCCCATCAGCACTACAAGTAGAGAGAGAAACAAAAGAAATCACAGATGAAGTACATGTACATTATATGTATTGCTGTTGTAAGAAAACACTGATATGTAAGCTGGATTTACTGTAACCATTCCATAGCTGATTATCATCATGTTACAAAATATTTACTTTTTCATGTTCCTGGCCAGAAATAGTTATTTTACATTTGTATTTTGCTGACACCTAAAGTAAATGGGAAACACCATATTTCTTTCTCTTCAAACTTTGCGTTTGTGATCAGGGTAGAAGGTCCTTCCATCATCCATCACCCCCTGAACTCCCTGTACCCACTTTGCCATGTAAACTCAGTCCTTTACAGACGATAGCAGCAGACCAGAAGAGGAGAAGGGCATTGAAGATTATAGTTTAAGAAGTGCAGCTGGTAAGAGCATCCGACACTCCACTAAGCAAATACCTTAATGACTAGATCAGAGATCTAACAAAGTTGACTGTCTAACTTATGATATTTACACTTAAGGACAGAGATTTGTTTGGTGAAAGTGTGTGAGTTGAAGTCGGAGGAAGTGTCACCCACATTTTTAAAGCTTTTTTACTAATCAAGATGGTCTCTGCTTCTGCCACAAGATATCTGGTCTCTGTGCAGAAGTTGGCATTGCTTGTAACACAAACAAGTGGCACCTCTT
>JAAGKR010010479.1:2189-22615 GCA_011419295.1 Clarias macrocephalus | reverse complement strand
GCAAATAAAAGTTTTGGTACCCTGCACAACTGGTCACAAAAGTCTTGAGTTAGCACATCCCACTGATGCAATACTAGTAATATTCTTTTTCTGTCTCTTTCTCTTTTTCCCCCAAAGAATATTTCCGCTGTAATTCCGATGCAAATTTGTTATGACCTCTGAAGAGCTCAGTTGATGATGGTAACGGCGCCCTACAGCCTCTTTTGGGCTCGGTTTGAATTCAGTCTTGTTTGATAGCTTTGTTAGTGTCGGGAAGAAAATTGGAGCATGTTAAAAAAAATCCTGCTGCCTTCTGGCATTAATGCCTCAGTAACACCTTGGTTACAATTATTTAGTGCCATTATCGGGTTTTATCACCTCCTTACCTGTTCAGCAGCATTCGGCAGCCAAAAATCCTCATATTAAATGTAGTTGATAGTAATGACAAAATTAACAATGAGATATTTTAAAGAAAAAGTCATAATTAAACACGATTGAAAGATAAATTACATGTTAAAGATTGATGCACAATAAAAATGTTATCTATTATGAATTATACCCGACTACTATTGATCTATGTTTGAAGGTTTATTCTGATGTTTGACAATTTCTGTTTATTTCATAATTAAGTCTTTTCAGAGATGCTTGGAGTGAAATTCTGAAAATAAGGGCATTGTTTTGTGGGTACATGCACATACACCATGCGCTATATGGCTCAGGGTTCTATATAATCTATTAGGACAGAGAAAATTTCAATATCTGCACAGAGTTTAATCATAAACAAAACACACTGCATCATTATTCATATTCATGGGAAAATTCAGAGATTACACATATATTTTGTGTTATGTATAACCTCCCTCTCTCTTGCTCTGTTTTTCTCTCAACCAGCGTGCAATTTTCTCTTAATCATGTTTATTAGTCTTTTGCGTGTCTTATGAATATTAAAAGTTCTACATGATCAAACTTAATGTAAATATTTTAATGCCAGTATAAATACTGACATGTACTTCCCTCTTTGGATAATACTGTCACTGCCCTTTCACTGAGAGCCAGCCTTTGCGATCCAGCTGCCGAAGATCTGCTGTGCCATTTGAAATCAAGGCCCTGTTCCCAACCTGGATCGGCACTGCAGTTACCGGATGAGCGACAGCTGACTTCGCACACACATCCAAGAAAAGCTGGGTGGTGCTGGTTGGCCGCGCCTGAGAGAGCCGCACCATGAGGCCTGCACGAGCCTCTGTCCACGTCGGTCCACTCATCGCTAGCCAGCCGAGTGCCCAAACGCCAGCTTGTCACTGCCTCTGGAACTGCATGTGCACACTGTCACTTCTTTCCTCCTTTTCTTTCCTTCCTCCCTCCTTGAAACCCTTTCCTTTCCCCGTTTTTCCAATTAAATTACACTTTTTCTGTAAGACCTCGCGCTGTGTATGTCTGTGGTGCCACCCAAGTCAAAGATCATAACACTCGTGCATGTGAGAGCAGGCGGGACTATGGGACACACGTCACATTTCTTCAGTATGTATAGGTTGGCATCTGTTCTTTATCGGGATGACATGAAGTCATTATCATATCATTAACAGATTGGGAATAGTTCATAATAGTTAGTAGCATCATTGTAATTTTGCTTCAGTGCGGTTTTGTTACCAATTCTTTAGGAATTTCCTTATCAGCTCACTATTGAAATGTTATCATGTCGCTAACATTTTGTTATTGCCTTGAGTTGTTTTCATGTCCTTATGAATTTGTTTCAATTGTTAACGGCTTCATGTGGGGTCACTACACTTAAAATAAATAAATAAATAAATAAATGAGGTCGACTTCAGAGCCAATTTGAAATCGATTTCACTTCAAAACGGCTTCCAATTCCATTTTATATAAGTGAATTTTTACGCGCTGGAGTCATTTTAAGGGAAACTTATCTTTATCTGATCTATTTTTCGATTTCTCATCTGTGATTCACTCTCCGGTTACTGAACAGGCGGAAGATGAAAGAAGTACAACTAAGCATTGAAACAAGGTCTAATATACTCAACATTTAAAAAAAATTTGTATTAATAATAATACATGATTAAAAATATATTCAATTAATACATTTTGTATTCCTTTGTATTAAAAAGATAGACTAAGAGTTCTGCCAGACAGACAGACAGACAGACAGACAGACATGTACTTGGGTTTCAACTTGAAATAGTAACACTGATAACATTGAAGCTGACAAGTTTATTTTTACCTTTAACTTTTTAACTATTTCTACATTTTAAAAAAAGATTGTAAGTCTAGGGTGAGGGCACTACTGAAGATTAAAAGTATGCCTTAACTCTGCATTTGAATACACAGATGAGCTGTTGGAACACTCAGAGGAAGTAATACATTGTAAGAAAAAAAAGCTGCAATACATTGCAAACAAGCAAGAAAATGACCAATAATGACAAAATGTAAAGAACTGAAATCTAAGAATCTAATATAGTGCCCAAATAATGTGGCATAAATACTCATTGCTGTAGTTATAACATTAATCACTAAAAAAAAAAAAATTGTCTCGTTCACTGTCTTGTGACTGTTTTTTTCTCCCTGTTGTGTTGTGATTGTGTGCACCCGTTGTGTATGAGTCTGTGGTTAGCTGGTTTATTGAAGTCCTGTTGTGTTTTTTTTTTTTTTTTGTAGTTGCAAAGGCTTGTCTATGTACATACACATATACAAAGCTGAGTTTCTTTTTATGTTTAGCTCTTGATTCTTATTCAGCACTTGTGTTACCATTTATTATTGTACATTATCTTTTCCTCTTTTTGCCTGCCTATGTTTTTATAGATGATATCAACTACAGTAAAGATGATTGGACTGCCTCAAATAATCATATGCTGATTTTGTACGCACATGTACAGCCTTGTTACTGTGCATTTCTCCTCTCTGACCTTCATCTTCTGTGATTCAGTGGACTTTCTGTTTTTGAACATTGTTTTTATTTGATTATATTATGTGTAATTATTTAACAACTTGATAAAGTGATTGCCTACATAATGATTTCATTAACCCATATTAGTAACTAATTGCTTGAAAATTTCACTCTCTGTTTTAAGAGGTGTTTGTGTTGAATACACTGAGTTCCAGTGGTAAGGGCTACATTGGAAAACTTGAGTGGTTGTGACCTGAACTAATATCTCCTAATTTGGAGTACAAACTGTTTCATTGAGCTGCTTTCCAAACACTACCAAATACAATATCCAAAATTTTGAATGTATGCCCACACTGTAGGTTTTGTTGAACTGATGACGATGTTTTGCTGATGTTAATTTGCATGTGATTTTCATTTATTTTCAGTCAAACTGAAGTCAGAAAGTTGTGAACTTATCTGGCGGAGAAGCAAGTAAAGGTTTACAGAGCTTAGACACATCACAGCAAAGATGAGATCTCTCTTTTTAATCTGTCTCCTGTTATCAGTTTATAGGATGACTGTAAGTGTGGTCAGAGAATACTTTTATGCTTCACAGCCGATGGACTGGACTAGAGCTCAGAACTACTGCAGAGAGAATTACTGGGATTTGGCCACCATCACTACAGAAGCAGAAAAACAGAGAGCTGTGATAGTTCCAGGATCAACCAATTTTTGGGCTTGGATTGGGCTGAACAGAACTGCACCTTCTGCAACCACCTGGCAGTGGTCTGATGGTGAAAAAGTAAATTACATGAATTGGATCTCAGGCAATCCCAGTGCTGGGGGCTCTGGACAGAATTGTGCTGTTCTCGCAACTGATGGCTGGCATGATACCGACTGTGGTGGAACACATTCTTCCATTTGTTATAGAAGTTTCACGTTGGTGAAGGAAAGTAAAACATGGGAGGAGGCTCTTCAGTACTGCAGGAGTAACTACACTGGCTTGGCCATTGTGGATTCAAAAACACTGCTAGACCTGCTTCAAACAGAGACTGAACAAGCCCAAACCGCTAGTGTGTGGACGGGCCTGCGCTTCTTCAGTGGAAAGTGGGTTTGGGTGAACGGGACACAGCTGAAGAGCCTGGTATCACTGCCTTCATGCCCTGTCGAGCCCTATCGCTGTGGTGCGTACAACTTCAACACGCATGGCTGGGAGAACAGAGACTGCAACGAGGAGCTTAATTTCCTCTGCTATGAATAAGGGTGAGAAATAAACATCCAGATCATTAACCAGAATTATTTAAGTTGTAATACTAATAATCTTATAATGCAGTGACAATTGCTAGATCTTTAAGACCTGCAGTAAAAACCTAAAATTAGAATTATACACTATATTAATTTTATCCTTCCACTTGATTGTTTCAATAACTGTATATATTTCCTCTCTCTGAACAGAAGATATTCTGCCAGTGAAATACGAAGAATATGTTTTTAATACGAACCTTTCTTCGAAAAACTTTTTTTGGACCTAGTTGTATTTTTTTTTCCCTTAAACTCCACCGTAACAATCAAATAGAAGGTATTGCTCATTAAATATTGAAGCAGATGTTGTTCATATATAGTAATATGTTCATGTTAAACTATTTCATACTCATGGATGAGTTACGATGATTATTTTTACTTATTACTGAAGAAAAAAAGAAAGCTAAAAGAAAAAAGGTAAAAAGAAAAGAAAATCACTATACAAGATTAGAGTTATTCACGACACTTTAAAAACTAAAATTCATTTATTTTAGAGTGACTCACACTTTTTAGTTTGCAGCTGACAGATTTAAATGGAGAATTTATACATACTTTATTCTTCTACTTTTTACAGTGATTCGAAAGACACTGTAGGTTTACTGCTTGTGTACATTTTCATATTAACATTTAGGACATTTGGCAAATGCCCTTATTCAGACCAACATTTTTACCTCAGTATACATCGGAGCAGTTGAGGCTTAAGGCCCTTGGACAACTTGGTGGCTGTGGGATTTGAATCTGGGACCTTCCAAACAGTAGCCCCATAAGCTACCCATAATGAGCAAAACCTACAACTGAGCTCCATTGTATCACTTGTAGCCTGTCAAATACCTAGATTATAAATTTATTGTTAATGTCTTAAACATGTTTTGTCCATGCTCATCTAAATTAGAGCTAGATTAAATGGTGGAAATAATAAAGCATGAAAGATCATGCCTCAAAAGGAGAAAAAAATCATTCAGGTCAAGACTGAATACCAAATAAAAATTTTTTTTTTAATTTCCTCCAAAAATGTTTTTATTTCATTTTAAACTATGCTGCTGTTGCCCTACTAAATAGACATATATTGCCCTCAAATTTGTGACAAATTTTCACCTAAAAAATTAAAATTTTGCAAAAAATTGGCATTGGCATACAAAGCATTTTCGAGCCGAACCCTGGCTAAGTTGCGCGTACATCCAGGAGCCATTCGATACTTGTTTGAATCAGTGGAAAGTCAAGTAAAGCAAGTTCATGAATTTTATGATCTGTTTTGTTTTGTTTCAATCAGCGAAAGCTGTTTTGAAAGAGTCAAACCACAATACCAAGACTGTCTTTGGCATGTGTGGCTAGAATGGATTATCTGTATTTACATTATTTATTATGTGAAAATTCCTACTGCAATACTAATTTTCGCCTTATGAATTAGAATTCTGAACAAATTAAATTCCTATACTGAGGCTCCGCTGTGTATGTATATATACAGTACACTCCCTGTTCGGTAATCGGAGAGTGAATCACAGATGAGATTGTATAAAGATGAAGTTTTGTCTTAGAATGAAACCAGCATGTTAAAGTTCACTTATACCACTTCAGCGCTGTTATTTCAGCAAAATGTAAAATATGAACTTATCCCAGTAAAAATATTCAGTTTAGCTTTTCTGATCAATATCTATTGGTGCAGGTGTTTCTTTACATTGAGCGAGTAGCGCATTAGCACTTAATTAATATTTACTAAGTAGATTATTAAATCCGGTATGGAACTGTTCATAACATCGCTTTTACTCAACATTTTGATTTCACTTATGGTGCAGGTTAAACTTCAGGCAGATATCTGAGGATTGCAAAAGTTTCATTAAATTCTGTTTAGACAGTTTTGCTTGATGCTGTGCCAATTCTACTTTCAGAATTCAACATTTTGATTTTAGCATACACTGAGCTCTTAGTTCAGATTTCACCTCTGATTGCTTTAGATATGTTTGCTCTAATGACCCGTGTTTTATCTCATAGTGGCGCTTCACATTACTGCATCTTATTAACACCGCAAACACAATTTCATGAGAGAAACATGAGAGAAAAGGCTCAGTTTTCATAGGGTATTTGCCTTGTTTGTTGATTATGCGGTGTTTGTATTTTTTTGTATTTCATAAGGATTTGGGAACCTTGTAGATGCATTACGGTCATTTCTGTGTCTTCTGCATACTCTGTGTACACATTGACTCTGGTGAGGTTCCCCACCTATATTTCTCCAAAAAAAAAGCACTGGATACTATGATGTAATCTGTCATATAACTGCTCATAACATAATAGTAATAATAATAGTAATAACAACAACAACATTTATAATATTATAAAACTAAGAGCTAGTCTAAGGCAGAGATATAAACAAATAATAAACAGCAGGAAAGAATCCAATGTGCATGAGGGTTTTTTTTTTTTGTTTGTTTTGGGGTTTGTTTTGTTTGTTTTTTTGCATTTTGTCCGTCTTTGTGACAGTGTACTCAGTCTTAAAGTCACGGGTCAGAACACATGCTACTGGCCATTAGACATGTATATTTATGCCTAATATATATATATATATTTTTTTTTTTTAAGTAAAAAAAATTGTTACATGAAATTTAACAATATAGATTCCATGCTCTTTACTCATCAGTACGTAAACTAACAATTAATCCAGGTACTACTGTTCTATCCAATGAAGCCAAGAAATACTCAATTTGGCCTGAATTCTTCCCATTTTGGAAGCCATGTTTCCTGTTTATCCATAGTTCATATGTATGTTTAAGATTTCTGGTTTAGTTCTGCACTTACGTTATCACCTATGAGAATAAATTATTCTTGATTCTAGAACTGTTCTGTATTCTTGATTCCATAACTTCTGTTCCAGTTCAGTAAAGTCTTTCACTGCATATCGTATTGTGTATGACTGTGTATGTGACCAAATAAAATTTGAACTTGAATTTCTTGATACTCGATTTCAGAGCACGGCTTGTCTATTATTATTGTGGTAAGTTTAATACAAGTGGCTGGAGGAATTTTATTTGTAAAGTAGATGTAATAAAAGCTGTTGTCACAAACCAGCTTTATAGAAGATCTAATTGGAAATTTAAATCCACAATGTCAGTAACAATTGTGTTGTTTAAAATGTAATAGCAATATTTCTGTGCCCACCTCGAGGGCGCTCTGTGCCCAAAGACCACTTTTGGTGCTATGGCCTTTTATTTTGACTTTGGGTGTCTCATTGTTTCTGCGTTCAAAGTCTTTAGTTCAACAAATGTGAGTAATTTTCTGTCAATTAGAAGTCATTAGTGAGAGGAAGTTTGGATAATTTTTGAAGGTATGTTCCAAACGGCCTGAAGCACCCTACGAAGTACAATACACAGGGTGTTCAGCCATGTTATGTGTGACTCCAAACTGCAGGGAGCAGAAATGTTCAGTTCAAAGGGAACATCTCAGGTTACTTTGCTGTAACCCTGTTCCCTGAAAAAGCAGGAACGAGATGCTGCTTGAAAATGCTATGGGAACGTCCCTTTGTTCATCGGTTGTGAAGCATGCGCGTGTCAAACACACCAAACTTTTGACATATATAACCTCAGTCAGGTGACGTCATCTGAGGTGCACCTGCAGGTTTTAAATAGGATTGAACCGGAAACATCCTCAAGTCAATTTTTGTCTGAAAGGACGTCCAGTCACGCCCACAGTGCGGCATTGTAGTACAGCATCTCATTCCCGCTTTTTCAGGGAACAGGGTTACAACAAAAGTTACCCAAGATGTTCCCTTTCAAAAGCTACACTCAATGTTGTGTGAAAACGCTATTGGAGCAAGAATACCAACGCCGCCGCACTGCAAGTATCTGGATCCCCAGGGTTGGGTAGTGTGCGCACAGTCACCAAAGAGGTCTCAGACATAATTCTGGGATGATGACTCAAGGACCTACAAGCCTGGAGTAGCATGGACATCCAAACTATAAAATCTGATAAATGTGTGTGGAGAAGACCAACCTGCCGCATCACACACTTGCTGCAAGGGGACACCTCTTGACAGAGCAATTGATGAGGCAAGCACCCTGGTCGAATGGGCCCTAATTCCTAGAGGCCGCCCCCCAGGCTGCGGTCCTCATAGCAAATGAAAAGCTGCTCTGACTTACGCCACTGGCTAGTGCAGTGGACATAAATCTGAAGAGCACGTACTGGACACAGTAAGTGAAGTCTTTCCTGCTCCGAAGCTGTAAAAGGCGAAGGACAGAAGGTTTCGAGAACAACTGGGTGCATGGTCGAGAATGGAACTTTCGGAAGATAGTTTGGGTGAGGATGCAGAGTAGCTTTGACTATCCCAGGGGCAAGTCTAGGCAAGATGGGGAGACTGACAAAGCCTGCAGATCTCCAATTCTCTTCAAAGAAGTAATGGCCATAAGAAAATCCATCCTGAGAGTCAGAAGCCTGACAGGCGCTGACTTTATTGGTTTAAAAGGGGTGTCAATCAGACCTTCGAGCACAATAGCCAAGTCCCACTAAGGGACCGTCGCTCTAGTGGGCGGCCTTGACCGTTTAACTCCACGAATAAAATATGGTCAACCAAAGGGTGCTCCCACAGAAACACCATCAGTCAGAACATGACAAGCCGAAATAGCGGCTACGTACATTCTGAGAGAACTAGGGCATAAGCCAGAGGACAACTTTTCTTGCAGAAACTCCAGCACTGAAACAATTTGGCAGTGAGTTGGGTCTACATGTTTTGCCATGCACCAACTTTCAAATACACTCCATTTGAGGGCACAAGTTCTTCTAGTGGAAGGAGTCCTGGCACTGTATTGTTTCAATTACACTGGCTGGAAAACCAGCATCTCTTCATTGGTCCCCTTCAGGGGCCAGAGGTGAAGGTTCCAAAGCTCGGTCCAGGGATGAAATATTGTATCCTTCATCTGAGACAGAAGATCCCTCCTCACTAGAATCACCCATGGTGAATGGTCGAGGAAAGATATTAGATCCAAGAACCACACTCTGGTCGGCCAAGGGGGCGCTATCCAAACGAGGCGCAAGCCTTGTTGATGGACCGTTGCCAGGACTCTCGGGAGCAGTGCTACCATGGGAAATGCATAAAGACGCAGTCTGGGCCACATATGGGCCATCGCGTCCAGACCCAGTGGAGCTGGAGGACTCAGAGGGTAATAATATTAATATGCCCCGGAGTGTAAATCGCCCTGAGACACAGTAACTTGTCCTGTGTCCAAAGCAGAACCTGGTGCGCTACCTTTTTTTTTTTAACATGTTCTATGGCCCCTTTCCCCAGCAAAATCTGTAATTCCTGACTCAACAGAGGTGCTAGTTCCAGTGGAGACCACGCCGTTGAAACACGGAGGACAATGAGCAAATTGAATCCTGTAGCCTCTCTCTACTGTGAAACACCCTTTCGATAACCCCGCGGTGCTCAAGTCATTCAGCAGGTCAGCCTGGTATGCTTGTAAAACTGCCATGGTGTGCAGAGCAGCACCTGTCTGACCCTCTGCCTGAAAGGCTTTTCCCACCAACGAATATTTTAGTCTATGCTGCTTGGTGGACAGTGTGTGCTTTTTCAGAGAGGATGACGTCCCAGGAGAGAGATAGCCCACAAGTATCTCTTCTATCTGCTGCATCATCATATAACCCCGCGCCTTTGCATCCACGACATTAGAATGAATCGATGTCGATGGCACAAAGACATCGGATGAATAAGGCATCTTCCATAAACGAGATAATTTGTCAATTTGCCTTTTTTTTTTTGACCACCCGACAGAAATCTGTCGCCTAATTTTGAGCGCTTGGGGGACTCCTTCTCCTGCAGCCAATCTAGGTGTAGGCGTCCGACCACGCGTGTTGCCACCTCTAATAACTCCTGATACGCTCACTCATCGCTAGAGGAGCACTCTGAAGTGACAGTTTCCATCTTCGCTGAAGCAAAAGAGAAAGTTTCTTCCGCCCCTTCATAAGAAGCTCATGCTCCAGCGAGAGATCAAGAGAAAAGGAGGATTCCTCATGGGCTTACGCCAGATCAGCATGCAAACCAGGAATGCGCCGCAGCTCGCGGTTTCCTTTTAAAGAAGGTGAGCCAAATGCGAAGGACTTTAATAGGGAGGAGATCGCAAGCCCGTGTATAGTGTGTTCTTCCTCCAAAAGCTCAAAACAGAAAGCCTGGAGATTGCTCTCGGCGAGATATCTTTCACTTGGAGGCACGCATCTCCTGTCTAACTCTGCCATCTTTTCTGGTGAGTAGTGTAATGCTTTCTATTTTAGTTTTATACAGTGCTTGCACACACGCACACACACACAATGCAGTCCTTGAAGACAAAAAGACCTGAGGATGTTTCCGGTTCGATCCTATTTATAACCTGCAGGTGCACCTCAGATGACGTAACCTGATCCGAGGTTATATATGCCAAAAGTTTGGCGTGTTTGACACACACGTGCTTCACAACCGGTGAACAAAGGGACGTTCCCATAGCGTTTTCATGCAGCATCGAGTGTAGCTTTTGAAATGGAACTGCGAACGTTGTATGGAACAGGTAAACAACAGGTCTTCACTGAAAAAATTTATTGTGTCATTGTGTCTCACTGGAGGATGAAAAAAATTGAGTTAAAATTTTTTTTTATATATTCATTATCATCATTATCGAGGACGACATCATATTAAAAGGAGACAAAAATTTACATTTTAATTTAATCAGGAAATCCTTAGTGTTATATAGGCTAGTAATCTGTAAAAAATTTTTTTTATACATTTCTATACATGTTTAATCAATTATTATTATTATAATTACTCAATAATTTATTTACAAGTTAGACACATTTCTATAGTATGTTTTAGAATGGTATCAGTAATTAAATATATAATGGTAATTAAATATACAATTGTAAAGTGTTCGCCTTATCACCCGGAGATCGCGGGTTCGATCCCCGGGTGATGCTGTTGCCTCTCACAGCCGGAGGCCTGGGGAGAGATGATTGGCTGGGCTCTCTCGGAGGGGAGGGATGAGAGGTATTTGGTGCTCTCACATTATCATGGCTCTACAGACTAGAGTGTGTTAAGCCATGTGGTTCGGAGGAAACACGTGACAGTCTTCGCCCTCCCGGATGAGTGGTAGTAGTAGCCTTAGTGTGGGAGCCCCCTAGTGACGGGGAGGAATTGGACACGACTAAATTGGGGAGAAATTCGGGGAGAAAATCCAAAAGAGAAAAAAATTATAAATATTTAATGTCCGCAGTGTGAAATTTCCACAGCAGCAGCGACAGGTATCCGAGCTGCTTGTGTTACCATGATAACGCGCAGATGAAGTGAAGTCTGCACTGGAGCCGGAGCAGGGTGTAGGGAGCACCCCGTAAAGTACACTTTACATTTTCTCAACGTTTCTTCATATTGTCATCTCTGGGAGTTTTTCCTTGCCACTGCTTTAACATGACCATTGTTAAAAGTGATATATGAATAAAACTGAATTACAATGTCTCCATAAAATTCTGACATCTTCCTTTGTCACTCCAACTGCCTGCATGTCCTCACTCACCACATCCATAAATAAACCTCTTCTTGGTCCTTCCTCTTCTCCTCCTGCCTGGCAGCTCCATCTCTAAAATTCTCCTCATGATATACCCCTCATCCCTCCTCTGCACATCTTAAACTCAAACCATCTTAATCTGGCCTCTCTAACTTGTCCCCAAACTGTCCTACCTGCCCTCTCCCACTAATATACTCATATGTCTGCATATTGATTTTTATACATTTTACACCAGATGCCCTTCCTGATATAACTCTCCTCATTTCTTCAGGCTTGGGACTGACACTAAGACTACACTGGCTAAGACTACACTATTATTTTCTGAACAACTGTTTTATCTTCCTGACAGTTAATTGTGCACACAAGTTAATGAGGTCAAGCAATACTAAACTTGTCCTGAATTCTCCGCATGTACATGGGCATTTTGGAAGCCATGTTTCATTTATAGTTCAAATGTCTGTTTAGGCGTTCTGGTTAAGAGCTGCACTTATGTTATCATCTATGAGAAAGTTATTCTTGCTTCTTGTTGCCTGCCTAAATAATAAATAAATGTTTGGATGCTGTGTATTAAAATAATGATGAGTGGATCATCAAGAACCGGCATTACTCTTTTCTCTTAAAGTAGTGCCTCTGTTCACCAGTACAGTGAGAAGCATTTGCACTGTGAAACAAAATTTCATTCAGCCATACACCACATATTACTATTCTTTCTATGCTAAAATAAAGAGGGTGTATTTTATTTATCAACAGAGGTTACATTTTTGAAATTGAATGGTCAGAAAATGTGTTTACACAAGGACACCCAGGCATCATAAATTCAATAGTTTTGCCGCTTCTATCCCAGGAGGAACATAACCAGATTTTTTTTTGTGCTTCCACCCATGATCAAGGCAGGTGAAATGACTACTATTCAGCTCCTGTCCAGCTACACCTCCTCAGGCACCTCAAGTAATTCAACAAGGTTTTGCTTAGGCCTCTTTTGTCCAAACCAAGTCCCAAACTGAGGCCTCTACAGTCCAGCACAAAACCTGGGCTGAGGATTGGTCATCAAGTGATTTACAGATCATGTCAATTTACTGAAACCATGAGAAAAGACCAGCTTTTTCTTGTTGAATTATGGGAAGCACTGTCATGAACTGAGACAAGGCTAGATGCAATTCTAGTCCTGCTATTCAAATGAAGGAATGTTTTATCATGTTAAAGAGCAGAAATGTGATTAATTAAATACTAGGGATTAAATGTAAGTCTAAAGCTTTCATATAATAATACAGTATACCAAAGACAAAAAGCAAATGGAGACAAGAACTGCTGACAAATTCAAAGGGGTCCAGGACAGTCTTTAAGAGTCGTGTCATCAGTGACATCATTATACAAAACAGAGGCTATGATAGAAATGAAAAAGAAAAGAGAATCAATGGAAAGGTACAAACACTGTCACAAATGGAGAAGATAACATAGTAGCAAGTGTTAACTGGCTAAACACTAGACATATTTATTGTTTTGCATGTGTTGAATCTTCTTGGTAAAAATCACTGAAACCAACTCCACACCTAGACTATTCACATAAGGCCTTGCTAAATTGTGGCTCATTTCAAGTCCAGCACCACAGCCAAGAGATGTTATGTGCCATGCAGAGTAAAATAAGTACACCACAAGTTGTTTCTAGAGGCTAGAAACAAGATGAAATACTGATATTACACTTTTCAGTGCCAATGAATACAAGACCACCATCAAAAGCTTTATTATACTAAAGCTAAAGCTAATGTGAGGGTGTCCGAAGAAAAAAGACTATCAGCATCAAAGGTCATTCCACTCATTAAAATTTTCATATTCATTTAAGTCAGTGTTCCCAAATTAATCAAGGTGTTCATGCTAAATTGGCGATCAGTATAAAAACAGTTTGGCAGATATTACAGGCCTCAAGCAGCCGTGACCTGTTGACACATTAGGTGTCCTGTTTCAGACAGAAGAAAGCAGAGACAGGAGACGTTAGCTGTGTGCATTCAATTAGGCCGTTCTCTGTCTTTATTAAACAGGAATATTTTCTTAGTTGATGTTCCTAGTTTGTTACACAATACACAATTTTCTCGTTATAACTTATTTAACATTTTTCCATTAACAAATTGTGATTTCAATCTCACACATTTATATACTGTACATAACAGATACAGTTTAATCCTGTTCAATAGCCAAATATGTTGCCAAATGTAACAGAGCAATATGACAGTGTCTATTATTTTAGCTTTTGCTAATTACTGCATCAGTAATCCTGGTACTTACTAGCTAGCAAAACTTCCCTTCCAAAGGCAACTAATTTTTTTGTTTAAACTGCACAACTCCATTTGTATCTTTCAACAACTTAACTAGAATTACATCACAGGTTTTAAACGTGCTATAGGGTGTGTTGTGATCAAATTAAACATGCTACTAACCTGTTTCAGAGAGGAGAAAGTAGAGACAACAGACGTTAGCTGTGTGCATTCAATCAGGCCGTTGTCTGTCTGAGAAACAGAAGCCTAACGGACACACACGCAACTAGTCCTCCCCCTAGTGGCGGACCTTGGCAATTACAATATAGAGTCTGGCAGTTCAAACCATGGTTAAATATACAAAAAAAAAACAAGTAAATCTTAACACAACAATTGTTACCAACTATTGGTGGGTGTCACACAGACACTTTTAATATGCCTTCCCTAGCTGAATTGTTATATCCTTCCCTAGTTGAAAAGTGGTTGTTTATTTTTGTTGTTCTATTTTTCATTTGTGTGTAGACTTTATTGTTTGCAGATGGCCTTTTTCCTATAGATTTCTCCATGTTTTTTTTTCTCTATTTTATTTATTTACATATTTTTTGTCATTCTAAAACCTTGTGGCTTTTGAGCTGTTTATGCTACATTCAGTCAGCCTGCATTCATGGCTGACTAAAACAACTATCTGTTACTAGAGCGACGATTTGAGGAAGTTGAATTTTGTAACAAATTCAAATTCAAATTCAAATTTATTTGTCACATACACAGTCATACACAGTACGATATGCAGTGAAATGCTTATACGACCGCCCCGTGACCTTAAAAATTTTAATGTAAAATTTAAAATGCACCAGTTCTCCAGATTTCCAATCTCCTTCAGGTAGGCCGTCTCATCGTTGTCAGAGATCAGGCCCACCACGACGGTGTCGTCAGCAAACTTAATGATGGTGGTGGAGCTGGTAGTGGACACACAGTCGTGTGTGTACAGAGAGTACAGCAGGGGGCTCAGAACACAGCCCTGTGGGGTTCCAGTGCTGAGAGTGAGAGAGGCTGAGACGTGTTCAGTCACCCTTACTGCCTGTGGTCTCCCAGTTAGGAAATTAGAGATCCACTGACACAGAGATGAGCTCCCAGGTGCTCCAGCTGTGGTGGTGAGTGTAGAGGGAATTATGGTGTTAAATGCTGAGCTGTAGTCGGTGAAAAGCATTTTAACATAATTCCCCCTTCTAGTGTCCAGGTGAGTGAGTGTTGTGTGGAGGAGATGAGAGATGGCATCATCTGTAGAGCAGTTCAGACGATATGCAAACTGTAGTGGATCCAGAGTGTTGGGTAGTGAAGAGATGATGAAGTCTCTGACCAGCCGTTCAAAGCACTTCATCACCACTGATGTGAGGGCTACAGGTTGATAGTCATTGAGGGAAGCAGGATGTGGTTTCTTAGGAACAGGAACAATGATGGACTCTTTGAAGCATGTAGGGATCACCGACTGAGATAAGGAGATGTTGAATATCTCTGTGAACACAGGTGCTAGCTGGTCTGCCCAAGCTCTGAGGACTCGACCTGAGATGCCGTCTGGTCCTGCTGCTTTCCTGATGTTCACTCACAAGCTGTGCTCAAGCTGTGGTGGAGACTAACAAAAGAGTGTATCAGCATAACTAAAAATGAACCACCAGCAGATTTGACCGCTATAGAGCCAGAAAGAGCAGAGCATATGACAGGGACCTCAAATCAGCCAACAGAGTACAACGACTGGCCACGGTGGACAGCTGCTGAGTGATTAATGTCTTCCATGACTAATGACTTTTTATATTTTGGTATTTGAAAGAACCTATTGGGTCAGCTGAAAGGTACTTTATCCACACCTTTATATGGTAGCATGTCAGTATTTAGTTTAAACCAATATACACAGTATATATATTTGGCCTCTGTCATTGGAGTTGAGCTGGAGTCTCTAGTTGAGGTATCTGAGAGGAGGATGCTAAAGAAACTTCTCAGTATCATGGACAATACATCACATCCCCTACACGAGTCACTGATGTCATGCAGGAGCACGTTCAGCCACAGACTGAGACTACCAAAGTCTAAAGCTGAACGCCACAGGACGTCATTTACACCAGTGACAATCAAACTCTATAACTATTCTCCCTTCATTTGGGAGCTGTCATGACAGCATAATAAATTGAACTTTATAATGCCCTGATACATTGTGGAATATTATTATCTCAATAACAAGATCACATGCGAGTCCACTAATATGCAGTGTAATTGTCAAAGAGATGTTTCTTTAAGATGTTTTTTTGTATTGATGGTGTTCTTATAATGTTATGATTGTTATAAATCTATGATTGCTAAAGTATATACAGCTATTAAAATGTGATTTAAATATGTCTTTATATGTAAATATAGACCTAAACGTAGTGCAAGCTTTTATTTTGGTGGACAGGTCACCTGACAAGGGGAGGAGTATCAGTCCGCGCATGCGCGAGCGTGCAGTAGCTTGGTGCGGTTGCTCCCAGAGTTTTTCATGTGTTTTTACTTTTTATTATACTTTCCTTCTATTATTTATTTATAACTTTATTTGTATTTAAAAAGTAGGGTCATCCTTTTAAACCATGCAGTTTGAAAGTGTTATTGTTCTTGGTTACGTAATGGTAATTATGTTTTCTGCACTCCGGGTGATCAGCGCGCAACAACAAGGAACCGATTCCTTCGTTTACACCAGGGAACAGCTGTCGCACTGAAGCCGGCCGGCATTAGAGATCCGATTCTGTATAGGTCTCTAAACATTCCGGATGAGACACGGAAGAAGACAAGAAGAGGATGCAGAGATGGAAGAAAGCGGCGCGGAGGAAGTAAAGATGAGGAGAGACGAGCGGAGCATAAGGAAAGGATGAGAAAGTACAAGCCGTGTGTCCCGTCTATTATCATGGGCAATCAAACTTCAAACTTCGCCCATATTATTTACCGAGAGAATTCTCTCATGTGATAATAACTGCTGTGTACATTCCTCCATCTGCGAATGCCGCTGCCGCGTGTGACGTCATCCACTCTGTAACCGCAAAACTCCAGACTCGTCACCCCGATGCCTTTTTACTGATCTCAGTTGATTTCAACCATGCATCACTCACCAAGACTATTCCCACTTTCACTCAATATGTGTATTGTCACACTAGGGAGGATAGTGATAGTGATAGTGACACCAGGGAGATCAGATCACAACTTAGTCCACCTCAGGCCAATATACAAACCCCTGGTTCAGAGACAGCCTGCTGTAGTGAGGAATGTGCAAAAGTGGTCTGGAGGAGCAACTGCTACATCACAGGAGTGTTTTGAGGCTACTGACTGGGAGGTTCTCTATGAACCACATGGAATGACTGACTGCATCACGGAGTACATTAACTTCTGTGTTGACACCTGTGTACCGATGAGAAATCCTAACAACAAACCCTGGGTCACCAAGGACATCTAAGCATGTTTAAATGTAAAAAAAAGTGCTTTTAGGTTGGTGACAAGGAAGCAGCAAAGAAGGCTCAAAGAGTGCTTAGTGGCAAAATCAAAGAGGGGAAAGAGTCATACAAAAAGAAATTAGAACAAAGGCTGAAACAAAACAACACGAGAGAGGTGTGGAGGGGCATGAGGAGCATCACTGGCTATAAGACAGGCATTCAGGCTATTGAGGGGAATGTGGAATGTGCAAACGACCTCAACACTTTCTTTACAACCCAGCTCCTGTCTCAATTCATACTTTCCTCCTCCCATGTCCTCTGCTACACAGAAAACAGTCATTACTCCTGCACTCCCCCCAATCAATATCTCAGTTGATCAGGTCAAATATAGTCTGAGCAAGCTCAGTCCTACAAAATCTGTAGGTCCGGACAAAATTAACCCTAGAGTTCTGAAATCTTGTGCTCCCCAACTCTGTGGTGTACTCCAGTACCTCTTTAGTCTAAGTCTGTCTCTGCAGAAAGTACCTGCATAGTGGAAAACATCATGCATTGTACCAGTCCCCAAAATACCACGCCCTTGTGCCCTGAATGACTACAGGCCTGTTGCTTTGACATCGCACATTATGAAGGTGTTTGAGAGGCTGATCCTAGATACACTTTGTCCCCTGGTGAAGTCATGTCTGGACCCTCTTCAGTTTGCCTATCAGCCTTTCATGAGAGTAGATGATGCCATAATACACCTGCTCCATCGAACCTACTCTCACCTCGACAAGCCTGGGACCACTGTAAGAATGACATTTTCTTTGACTTCTCTAGTGCCTTCAACACCATCCAACCTGCAGTACTGGGGGAGAAACTGACGAACATAAACATTGACACCTGCTTGGTTTCCTGGATTATGGACTATCTGACCTGCCGTCTCCAGTATGTCCATCTACAAAACTGTTTGTCCGAGACTGTGATCTGCAACAGCAGAGCTCCCCAGGGGACTGTACTGTCTCCGTTTCTTTTCACCCTCTATACATCTGACTTTAGGTATAATTCAGAGTTATGCCACCTACAGAAGTTCTCTGATGATTCTGTGATTGTTGGATGTATAAAGCATGGTGACACCTCTGAGTACCTGTCTGTAGTAGACGACTTCGTTTCCTGGTGTGAGTGTCACCTACAACTCAACATCAAGAAAACAAAGGAGATGGTGGTTGACTTTAGGAGAAGCAAGACTCCTGTGACTCCTATATCTGTCAAGGGGGAGACAATGGACATGGTCTCGGAATACAAATATCTGGGAGTTCATCTGGATAACAAACTTGACTGGTCACTCAACACAGTGGCACTCTACAAGAAAGGACAGACCCGATTGTACTTTCTTCTAAGGCTCAGGTCTTTCAACGTCTGTAACACCATTCTACGGATGTTTTATGAAACTGTTGTGGCGGGTGTCATCTTTTACGCAGTGGTCTGTTGGGGCGGTAATGTAAAGGTATCGGACAGGAACAGAATGGACAAGGTAATTAAAAAGGCTGGATCTGTGCTAGGCATGGAACTCAACTCTGTGGATGTAGTAGCAAAGAGGAGAATTCTGGCCAAAGTACAATCCATTTTGAACAATCCTTCTCACCCGCTATACAGTGTTTTCGCTGAACAGAGGAGCAATTTCAGCCAGAGACTGATCACCATCAAGTGTACCACAGAACGTCACAGGAGATTTCCCAATGGCAATAAAATTATATAACTCTTCTATGTAACCTACACACTATGTGGGTATTCACTGTCAGTGACAATAACATAGTAGAACAATAATACTTACCTGTATTAATTATATGACAATTGTAGTATCATATACAACACATACTATCATATCGAAATAAATTATGTAATACAATATTACATATTATAATACAGGTTTATATACACTAGTTTATTATGCAATATTGTATTAACATAGTGTGCAATATGGTACTTACTGTTTGAGGTCACTTTATATTTTATCGATATGCTGTTTTTGTACTTTACTTTACTTGATAGCAAGGGTGAGCAACTGTAACCAGGAATAAGCAATTTCCCCTTGGGGATTAATAAAGTTCTGTGAATCTTGAATCTTATATCACAATGGGTCAGAGTCAGCTTGGATGCAGAGAGAGACGTGCTTAAATTAACTATCCTGCACTTGGTTCAAGAGGCACACACGGTAATTGTGCTTTCCAGCCTAATCCAGATTGACGTTCTAACTTTTTGTCTTCTTACGAAGAGCGAACATATAACAGATAAGTATTTATAAATATTTATAATATATTCACTCGAAACTCCTGTTATATCGCTAAGTTTTGCCACGCACCCGCGTCTAGCCGGCTATCCCATTAGCATCGCTAGCCCGTTAGCTCGGCTATCACAAGTTTGCCTACGCGTTTTCCACACCAATTATCTCTGTTTTTTGACACCATGTCGGTTGTGTGTCTGCCTCTGAGTGCAGGTGAGGACACACTGGAGCTTCACTCGGCGGATTTGGAGATGGAGGCCTTGGAGAAGCAAATCCGTGACCTGCAGGTGAAACTGGCCCAGCTACGGCAGCGGAAAGCCGCGCTGGAATCGTCACGGACCGACGCTCACCTGTCCCAGGTAAATTCTCGGCATGACACACATCCTTCCACAACATCTACTCCGCGTGTTTCTCTGTCCAGGTCCAACGCACCACGGACGCAGCCCGCCCAGGTTTCCTTCACCCCGGCGCCGGGATACCACGAAGCCTGGATACAGCAGCAGCGGAAGAGGCGCGCTAGGCCCCGGGCGAGGACCTCTCCCCCTCCGCAGCCGCCCGTCTTCGAGATCCCGACCCGAAACCGCTTCGCTCCTCTACGCGAGATGGTACACGACTTCAGGAGCCTGGTTGAGAAGGTCCGCAGCACGTCACCCACGACAAGGATCATCGTATCCGGACCGCTTCCCACATTCCAGCGAGGAATCGAGAGGTTCAGTAGATTGTTCGCTTTTAATGAATGGTTACAATCTTGGTGTCAACAACAGAGATTACCCTTTGTTGATAACTGGAATGTTTTCTGGGAGCGTCCTA
>JAAGKR010010478.1:0-22616 GCA_011419295.1 Clarias macrocephalus | reverse complement strand
GAATGCATAATTTACTGAGCTTCAGTATGAATCTAGACATATTCCTCTGATATCTAACCTCGGTCAATTACTTCTCTTTATCAATATCTCCCGTCTTTATTGCACCGGCTCATTTGCATTTCATAACCAAATACTAATATTTAGTCTTTGAACAAACGCTTTATGGTAATACACCTAAGGTTCTCAGGGCTATCAATTACTCGCTGTGTGTCTAAATTGAGAAAGTGGGAGCTAATTTTCTGCCCGTTAAGGTGACAGGACATACAATTCTTTACAATCATTACCTCTGTGATGTGATGACTTGCTTTCAGAACCCCCCAGGCAAGTCTTTTAACCTCTGCAGACTTCAGCTGCAGAGTTTCATCATATGACTGAAGCTGATAAAAAATGAAAATTAAGATGTGACCATGGAGGGACCATCTACATCTGGGATCAGATTTACCTGTCCTGAATGTAAGATAAAAATACCTCCAGATGACACCAGATTATGCCTTGATGGAGCAGTTAGACTGGCATGGGATTAGTGCATTATATATAGGTAACGCTTACTATGTAAAGGTTATTTACCTGACTGGGCAAAACTAAAGCAAAGTAAATATGTATGAAAATTTGATTTATATCATTGATAAATGCGAATTCTAACATTAATTAAATTGCATTATCCTGTTTATCTCAAATTACAGTAAAACTCTGGTTTATTTCTTCACAAGTCATGATTTTTGTAGGTGCCTGGCTTCAGTTAGACCAGAATTCTTTTAAATCTGGTACAATAACAACAAAGCAATCTAGACTACATTGCACAGTGAACAGTGGAATCTGAACAATTGAAATTGATTGTAGGATGTTAAATTGTCTATGTGTACCTTACACTAAAGTAAAAGCTGTAAATTATAATAATAAAACACACACACACACACACACACACACACACACACACACACACACACACACACACACACGTTTGATCTGTGGGATAAAACTGGAGTGGCCAGAGGAAACTCACCAAGCATGGGGAGAACATGCAAACTCCATGAACACAGACTGGATGCCAGGTCTCAACCTCAACCTTAATGGGGTGAAGCATAATCGCTTACCACTAGGCCACCATATTCTTCTTCTTCTTCTTCTTCTTCTTCTTCTTCTTCTTCTGCTTATTATTATTATTATTATTATTATTAAGAACCGTCCAAGCTGCTTTTCGACAACGACAATTGTTAAAAGCACTATACAAATAAAATTGAATTGAATTGAATTATTATTATTATTATTGTAGCATGGCAAATGCCAGTGCAAATTCATTAACTGGGTAGTTGCATGTCAGTGGACTGCTAATTGGGAGGTTGTGGATTTAAACCCCCACCAGTACCCCACTTTTGGTACACCGTTAACCCTTAAGTGCTCGGATGTGTACACCAACATAATCAACCATAATCACCACCACCAGGTAAATTGAACAACATTGATCATAAGCTATACACCCACAAACTGCTGAAAGTTTCTTAGGCTCCCAAAGCTCACCCATCAAGGACGGCCATCCGGGCTGATCCTTTAACAAAACCAGTGCAACAATGCAAGACATGTAGCGCAATGCAGTGCAACCATCAATGCTGGTCATGATAGAAAGGAACCAGAACACCCAGTGCACCACAGACCACTGCACACAGGTCCCAGCAGGCAAAAAGCCCAGGGCTGCCAATAAGATCAAGCACCCATGGGATACACTGGCTGATCCTCAGATACTCCATCCCACATCCCACAACATTCACTGCCAATATTGTGGTTTTAGAAGCCCTGGGTGAATGAGGAGGTCTGCCTTCTGCTCAAACATGGCCTTCAGGTCTGGAGACTGGGGGACCTACAGTGTTGCCAGATGCAATCTGACGAGGGGAATCTGCCAAGCCAAACATGAACACAAACAACCAATTGAGGTACACTTCAACCCTTCTGACCCCGACACATATGGAAGGTGATTCCCTGGCCATCACTGAGTTCCAACCAAAAGAGGAAACATGCTGCTATGTTCAAAGCAGAACAGGTGAGCAGCCAGTCTCACTCTCCACCGCTGAAGTGTGTGAGACCCAGAGCAGGGTAAACAAACAGAAAGCAGCTGACCCTGATGACACCCCGGGCCAGGTATTCAGAGCATGTGCAAAGCAGCTGGGTGAGGTCTTCAATGACATCTTTGATCAGTCATTGACTCAGGAAACGGCCCCACTTGCTTTAGGTCTGCTATCATTGTGCTCATGCCAAAGCACGGCAAAAGCACTCTGTGTCTTTTGTCCCACTGCACTCACCTCTGTCATCGTGAAGTGCTTTGAAAGGAACAGTCTTTTGTCCCATTGCACTCATCCCTGTCATTGCAAAGTGCTTTGAAAGATTGGTCCTCACTCATCTTAAACCCTGTCCTCTCCTCACACTGGATCCATACTAATTTGCCCTATTGCCCAAATAGGTCAATAGAGGATGACATTTCCACAGTGTCCCATTCTACCCTGTCTCACCTGGACAGCCCAGACACTTATGTCAGGATGTTGTTTGTCGATTTTAGCTCTGCATCCACCAGCATTATCACGTTCACACATAAGACCTCGGTGATAAGCCTGATCAATCAGACGGCTTACAGTGAAGAGATTCTGCTCCTAGTGGCGTGGTGTAAGGACAATAAAGTGGAACTCAACACCAAGAAGACAAAGGAAGTCAATGTGGATTTTAGGCAAGCTTGCAATCACACTCGAGCTCCCATTCACATTAACTGAGCTGTTGTTGAGCATGTACCTAACTTTAAGTTCCTAGAAGTCCACATTTCTGAGGACCTCACCTGGTCTCTGAATGCTTCTCTCCTGATTCTATTCCTTAAGAAGACTTAAAAAGTCCCACTTGTGCTCTGTGATACTGGAGAACTTTTGTCACTATCCCTTTGAGAACATCCTGACAGGTTGCATCTCAGTGTGGTACGGCAACTGCACTGCTTCACACCAATAAAACCCTCCAAAGGGTGATGAAAACTGCCCAAAGAATCATTGGTATTCCACCACCATGCTTGGCGGACATTTGCAAAATTGCTGTTTGCAAAGGGCGCGAGGCATTATTAAAAGATGCCTCTCACCCCAATCATGAACTATTCACCTTTCTCCCAACGCACAGGTGCTACAGGTGCCTCAGCACCCACACAAACAGTGAAAAATAGCATTTTCCCTGTGGCTGTTACTGCACTGAACAGCTGATCATGGAGTGTTAACCACTACACTACTGCACTGTCACTTTCAGTCTATACTGCACTGCTTCATCCAGTATGCATCTTTACACCATCCATAATTTATCATTGCACCGCAGTACATTCCTCCTATATACAAAGATTCATATACATTGTGTACATACTGTATGTCTATCGTGTTATCTTATTGGCTTGTCGTCTCCACTGCACAGTCAAATGTTTGCACATTTATGCTGGACTTGTACTCTATCCTTAATATCTACTAATCTAATATGGTAATATTGTATGTTATAATGCTATGGCGTCATGAATGAGATAAGGGGGTCTGCAAAATGCCTTACTAGATCATCATCAAGTAAAATGCAACTCCTCTAAAAGTAATAAATGCCCATTGTAGCTGTTCATATGTGGAATAAACTCTCTTTAGTACATCAAACGTTCTGGATTAAGTCTATATAATACAGTCAGCTACAGAATACTACACTACACTACACTGCTACCAGATCATCCAGGCTACTAGGTCCTCTCTGGTGGACTTTTCTGTTTGGCTCACAACGCAGGCTTTCAATAGGCTTTAGATCAGTAGACATCAGGTTGTCCATGTCAAATTGTTCAATTCTGGGGTAATTGATCCACTTTTCTGTGAATGTGGATGTACACACAGTATATCTTACTCAAAGAAACAACCATGGTAGGGTCTCGGTTGAAGCAGTCTTTTTTTTTTTTTCGGTTAATATCTCTAGGTGCTTTTTTTTTTTTTGACTCTATATATTATTTAAATACCTGTATTCCTAGACAGTTCATATAGCCTGAGAAAAACATTAAACAGCCCTGCATTATCCCAAATCCACTTTTGATTATGTTATTTCAGTACACCAATACCACACTGTATAGTAACTACCAAAAATCTACATTTTTGTCATATCACGATAAAACCTGATCTCACTGAAAGATCTAGCAGGGCCTAGGGAAGTCCATGCTCTTTCATTTGGGGCTGGTCTTGTGATTGCATGAAAGTCTGACTTTTTTTCCTGGAAGGGCTTCCAAAAATGTTTCGTTTATTTATAGATTTAGAAACTTTGTGAAAAATTCCACCATCTTCTATAAATCAAGCATCAGTCGTGATCCTTAGAGACATTGTTGCCTCTCTAACCATCCTACTCACAGTGTGTGGACGAAATCCACATCTGTTGTTTTCTAGACATAAACTGGCTCTCTTTTATTGTTTTTAATTCTTACTCTGCATTTTGTTTGTACTTAATTTGTCCTATGTCTTATTTATAAAGAACATCATCATTTTTGTCTATTTTTTATTTGTTAATTTGTCAATGTATGTATTTCCTTGGCGGCACGGTGGTGTAGTGGTTAGCACTGTCGCCTTGCACCGCCAGGGTCCGGGTTCGATCCCCAGCCAGGCTCGATTCCCGTCTCTGTGTGCATGGAGTTTGCATGTTCTCCCCGTGCTTGGTGGGTTTCCTCCCACAGTCCAAAGACATGTAGGTTAGGCTAATTGGCGTTCCCAAATTGCCCATATTGTGTGAATGAGTGAGTGTGTGTGTCTGTGCCCTGTGATGGATTGGCACCCTATCCAGGGTGTACCCTGCCATGTGCCCTAAGTCTCCTGGGATAGGCTCCAGGCCCCCCGTGACCCTGAATACAGGATTAAGCGGTACAGATGATGAGTGAGTGAGTGTATTTCCTTTATTTTTCCTGGAAGAAAGATAATTATTTCACACACTCTCTCAAAATCAGGTAGTGATCAATTTATTGGCATTCCTATTTAAATATTTAGTGGCATTCCTTTTGGAAAGTACAGTATAAAGGGGGGGGGGGGGTTTCAAGTGAGGAAATTTTATATGAACAAAGGCATAAAATTGATTGACATTTACAGAACACTTCAAGCACAATACGGTGTACAAGACTCTTAGAAGGCCGTATGGCCGTGAATGATGATCCTGGTCGAGGTGGCTCAGCGCCCACGGCAGCCGTTCCCGTGAACATTTAAGCTAGTGGAACTCCTGATCCTTGAAAATCACCAACATGAGGAAGAGACGCATCTGTCTTTAAGAACCGTACACACAATCAATCGCTACCATCACAAGAACTCGCCTGGGAGTTATTGCCACATACCCTGTACGGACAGGACTTCGCCATTTCCACATGTTTGGGCCATTTAACGGAGCTCCTGCTAGGCCAGTGTTTCAGAAATGATGCAGGCAGTCCAATTATGGCGTACTGAGAAAACTTTCTACCTTGATGGTATCCAAGCACTAGTGAAATGCTGGGATAAGTGCATTAGTGTAGCAGAAAATTATGTAGAGAAATAAAGGGAGTTTTTTACTCTCATAATTGTGTTCTGTTATTCTTCACAATCAAGAGTTCCAGTTTGACTTGAACACCTCTCGTACAACTGCACTTAAGTGCTTCCTGTAGCCATGAATGAGTTTCTTGCACCTCTCTACTGGAATTGCAGACCATTCTTCTTTTTTCAACTCCTCCAGTCTCACAAAGTCCCTTCTCCCAACACTTGCTTTCACATCTCCCCATACTGTAAGTGATCCCTGAGATTTAGATCAGGACACATTGTTGGCCACTTCAGAACACCCCAGTGTATGTTTTGAAACCGTTTCTAAGTGCTTTTTGAAGTGTACTATGGGTCATTGTAATGCTTCTTCAGATTTCATGATACCATGCCGAGATTCAAGGCTGCCAGTGGTATAGCGGCAGCGAAGCGACCCCAAAACACCAGTGTTCCAATTCTGTGTTTCACAGTAGGTATTCTGTTTTATTTTTTTATTTTATTTTTTTTTCCTTTGAAGGCTTATTTTATCCTCTAAAGTTAAAGATGATTTGCTGTAGTAAAAAGCTTTAATTTGGATCTGTCTGTGCAAGTATTTTGGCTCCATTCAAGGGTGTTTTCGCCAACTCCAATCTTTTTGAAGTTTGTGAAGTGGGTCCTCCTGGGTCTCCTGACATAGACAGCCCCCCCCCCACCCCCCTAGAGTGCCAAATAGTGCAAATTGACACCGTTGTAAATTGTGTCTAAAGGTCAGCTTGGATATGTTTGGCAGTTAATCTGAGTTCTTCCTCTGGGATTGTTCATCAATTTTTCACTTCCATCCACATCCAAGACTACACAGACCTTTGAACCCATTGATAATGTTGTGTACTGTCGACAAAGAAACATCAAAGTCTCTGAAAATGAACCTGTATCTGGGCAATTGTTTATGCTTTTCGGGTAATTCTTTACTTTTCTGTATTTTCTCCCTGTTCCATGAGATGTGGTACATGCAGTTACACAAAGCACAAGTAACTTCACCTTTTCTCTATGTGTCCTGCGCTGTAAAAAACAAAAAAAAAGGCACCTCAAGCTAAAAAAGTTCACGGCTTTTTTTACTCAACTTTTAGAGAGATTTGCTGGCCAAACAAAATATTTCACATTGCGGTTTCGCTGGCACAATGTGTCCCCAGTTCACAATCTTAAGTTGCCTCGATTTGTAATTCAAATATTGTAGTCAGCTCAAGTAGTATTTGTTATGGGTTCAATTAATTATATTTATCCAGGGTTGACTTGGCCCAACTTTTCATCTATTTAAATAGATGAATACTGTAGATGTTGCCTACAATGAGAGACAGCAGTAAGTTGTCTCCCATTGTAGCCCATTGATGCAGGTTCAAGTGATTGTTTTTCTATAAATAAAAAAAAAAAGTTGGCCTAACAATACTGCAACAATTACAACACACAAATGTAATAATAATAATAATAATAATAATAATAATAATAATAATAATAATAATAATAATAAAAGAACGTTATTCTTCCAAAAAAATAAAAAATAAAAATTTTAAAAATCCCCAATTTTTCAGACCCAAAAGAGCCCATGGAGGCAAGAGTTAGTTCCTTAACATGTGAATCTGAGGGGTGTTTGTGTCTCTCCGAAACCATTAATAATCTGGTTAAAGAGTACAAGTGAAGTCTTGCGAAAACAAAGATAAATAAATTCCATAGAACATATATAGTAATAATAAAAATGTAAGATTTGAATAAGGCTATATACCACCAGAGTGCGTAAAAGATATTTTCAAGGCTTTTACTTTGTCATTCTCAGGAGTAACTACATCTCTTCTACATGATCTTTTAAATTAACTGTTGCATTCATGCAAATAAGTTAACCGATATAACAGTCATACATGAGCATTACTGACTATGAAGCCGAACTAATAGCAATTTTTGTGATAATATCCATTAACTTTCCGTGTACTGAAGCGTCACTGCTCCTTAACTGTTAGACACTTCCGGGTTGTTCTCGAACTTTCTTTACCTAAACACTCGCGTGACCGTGTGTGCAACACATATATAACGTTAACTGTCTAAAATGTGTGTAAGCTAACTGAAACTTAAAAAAAACATACCCAGGGTAAACAGTCCACAAAAACGGACATCTTTACCCCCTTTGTGCAATTTGATAATTTGTCAGTCCGACAGCGGGGACTTATTTGTTTATTTGTTTGTTTGTTTATTCAGTCCAAATCTCTAAAGTTTTTAAGGACACAGTGTTGCCTGCTGCCTCAATAAATACCACTGTAAGGAGTTGGGCCAACAATACAATATTAATTCATTCAATCTAGTTGGAGTTTTTACAGTGTGGTTGAATTTGTGACTTTTATAGCCAACACCCGTCATTTGTCAGCCGCGATTTGAAAAACTGATTACAGCAAGATTACTTGATTGGAATCCAATTGTTTTAAATAAAACAAATTGTGTCAAAACTATTTTTCTTGGTTTTGTGTGTGAAATAAGATTAATTTTAACTGTTTTTGTGTAATATCATTGTGTGGAATAATTGGTGCATTATTTTAAAAAACAAACAAACATGTATACAGTATATATATACAATTATTATTATTATTATTATTATTATTATTATTATTATTATTAAACAAAAACAGTATTCAGAAGCAGCGGTTTCAATTATTTTTGGCCACAACATTTTTTTTTCCCCCGCATAGAATCGATTTACTTCAATTACAGGTTCGATTCCTATAATAATTGTAGCATAACATTAAGCAATTTACCCACAACAGCAATTCCCCATAACCGTTTTAATGAGGGTGCCAATAATTATGCTGCTGAGTATGTATAATTAAAGTTCACTTTGGATTTAGGGAAGGCGATAATACTTGTTTAATTAACTGTTTTGATGGTTCTCCAAGCAAAAAAAAAAAAAAAAATGCTGAGAGGAACAACAGGACTGTTAGTTACACTACTGTGTGAAAAGTAGCGAGATAGATGGAGAGAGAGATAGATCGAGAGCAGGGAAGGTCATAAATTATGTCCGAGCTAAACAAGCTCTTGAATAATTCAACGTTGTAATGTGGCTAGGAGAAAGGATGTGAAGAGACTAGCTGGCAGATTATTCAGTGTGAAGAAGGGGAATTAGCCCGGAGCTTCGCGGCTTCGACTGGAGAGACCTGTTGTGAAGAATTAAACCCATGTACCTGAACATCAGGAACTGTGCTGCCAGGCAAAACAGCATAAACGATTCACGTTTACCATACTTGTCTGGTCTGTGTTGGGAGAAGCCAGGAGTCTTTGTTCTGTCTGTCTCTTTAGCATAGCATGTGCTAGAAAACCTCATCTGCTATAATAATTACTGTATTAGTGTAGAAATTAGGAACATATGTAAAGCTTGATGAAAGTGCTGTAGTAAATATGATGAGTTAAGTGAATCTCTCTCTCTTTCTCTCTGTGGGTGAGTTGCAGGCATGTCAAACATCTAGTACTCTGAGTAAAATGGTCTACAGCCTTGTATGCCATTATATATCTGCTCAAGCGTTCTAAAGCAATCCAGTAATAACAAGCATAAAGACATATATAAAAAAGAAGAAGAAAAAAAAATCGGATGATGAAAAGCCTTTTAATGCTTAATATCCCTAATCAGTGTAATAATTATTACATGCTTGATTGTCGGGACTGAAAGTCGCATGTGTTCCCATATGCTTTTTACTGAAATATAATTAGGTTAATTAATCTTGTTGCACATCCAGAATGCAACAAAATTAAACAGCCGTGATGACTGTGGCTTGACTTTCCAGTCCATCAGATCTGTGTGGGAGTACAGTACCTGGTGAGCTATTTATTTTCAATTAGAGCTGCTGGATCACAAATCTCATTGGAGGTGCAGGGCTTTATTTCCCCCGGGTCTTGTACGGGCTTGACTCTGCAGGCAGAAACGGGTCAGAGGGTAAAAAACAGAGATTTCCGAGGTGTTTAAAGATAATGAAAATACATACACTGGGTGAAAAATAAAAAAATAAAAAAACAGAAGTCGGACTTCAGAATGGAATTTCACACTTTTTTTTTTTTACTTAACTTTCAGTGAACTGAAGTGCAAAGATCCGAGAATGGGAAGAAAAAAAAAAAAACACCAACAGGCTGGTGTAAATATTTCTTTGATATTTGAAATAACGAGTGCTGGGTTAAGAAACTTTCAACACTACCATCAAAACCTGGAAGGATAGTGCTTCGTGGAACAAGTGTGCTCAGAAAAAAAATAATCATGAATGGAGATCTTTAGAGAACTTGGTGACGTTGCATGGTTAAACATACAAAAAAAATTACAGCAAACACCATACCTATTTTTTGGTGAAAGTATGAGCATTTCCATACACACACACACACACACACACACACACACACACACACACACACACACACACACACACACACAATATGATGAAAACTCACAGGGTTGGGACTAAACAGCTGTGTGTCCATAAGAAAACCACTTGTTGGTGAAACTCATCAGATTAACAAGGCTTGAATTTGCTAGGAAGCATAAAGATTGTATTTTGGAGCAATGAAAAAAAAAAAGTCATGTAATCTAATGCGTCCAGATTGAGCCTATTCCAGAGCGATGTGCGCGTCAGGGTAAGAAGGGAAACTCGTGTAGCGACGCATCCATCATGCATAGTCTCCACTGTACAATCTGGGGTTGCTTCAGTTGCTCAGGTCCAGACTCAGCAATGTTATGTGGCAATAAAATGAAGTCAGCTGACGACCTGAATGTACTGAATGACCAGGTTAATCACGTGCCATATTCCAGGACTCAGATTGTGAAAGAGCTGTAATCATAGCTAAAGGTGACTGAATGAAATCTTAGAGGATGCAACTTTTCTTTTCTTTTTTTTTGTTTTTTTGTCCATGAGGGTTGTTGCCAGCAAGCCAGCAAGCATTATAAAGTGATTAATTGAATATGTCACATTTTATGCATGAGACGTACGGTAACCTAATATACTTGTGTGTGCATATATATAATTCCTGTAGGTGTAAAAATGTAAAAATAGAAGTTTATCCAACACTGACATCAATCAAAACGCTCACATAGTTCTGTGGGGTTTGTATACCCTGAAAATAACCAGAAAATATGGTTTAGCTGACACTTGCTTGTTTCGGCAACTCAGAACAGCAGATCTGGTTGCAGAGTACATGTAGTGGCGGCAGACCCTCTGATAGTGCCCTGCTGGCTATCACCATGCAAACAGACACTCTGGGATCCGTGTAAGAGGCTTCCCATTGTGCTACATCTGTTATCATTTTAATCCTTCAACACATAGAACCACCTGTCACCAGGATTCTGTCAGCAAGAGGAAAAAAAACTGCAACTGATTCAAACCTGCGAGAATAGTGATTCATAAATTAATTTAAAAAAAATATAAGTGAAATTTAAAAGTGATGAGAGCAAACATACATTTTTTTAAATTTACATATTACAGTAATTGCTGTCCATATTCCACTGTGACTAGTGAGTTCGCATGAAGGAAGGAAGGATGAGAGAGAGAGAGAGAGAGAGAGAGAGAGAGAATGCAATTATTTCACTACATCTACATACATAAATTAGAATGCCAAAAACAAACAAACAAACAACACAACAACTCGAAATATAAAGTATCCTTTAACATGAATCTCTTGATCTCCAGGCCCGATTGAAGACTGCTATGTATGACATGTATTAGAGTTATAACAGAGGTGAGAATAAGAATCTGCAATGATTTCCCAAGAAATTTGATAGAGATCGAACATATTCTATTATATATTATATATTATATTCTGGTTCAGGAAGAATATAGGGCAGGCACTTTATAGTTTTTGAAGATGATGCCCGCTGTACAGTATATTACCATCAGGAAGGAAGTTATAATGTATTGGACTTAAAAATGAAATGAAAACGCATATGAATTCTGATCACTCCTGAAGCACCATGGAGCAATTTGGATTCTTAATATTACTAATATATATATATATATATATATATATATATATATATTTTTTTTTTTTTTTTTTTTAATTCGTGAAAGCATTGTTTTTCATTAGTAGCAATGCATTATATTACTATATTAAAATGATCACTTTTTAGGGTTAGATATAGTGCCTATGATATTACTAACTATGAGAGGCTTTTAAGTCAAACCAGTGCTTGTGATAAAATCTCTCATGAATGATGGCATAACAACAAATTGACATTTACAGAAGACTTCAAGCACACTACAGTGATGAGACCATTAAAACATTTGAAAGGTCCAAACATTTTAAAGAAGGCGTTATGACCGTGCTCAGAGCCCATTGCAATTCTTCCCATGAGCATTCAGTGAGTGGAACACCTGATCCATGAACACTGATAGATAATTTGCAGAAAAAGATGCACTTTACTGTACTGTGAACTGTACACACAATCAGTTAACACCACTTGTACAGTACAGTGACCTGGCTGGGAGTTATTGCAACATCCTGTATAGCCCTGACCTCGCTCCAAGCTGTTTCTACATATTTTGAGCCATTAAAGGTGTTCCTGGGAGGCCAGTGTTTCGAAAGTGAAGCGAGCAGTCTACAGTGGCTACAGTGGCAAGAGAAAAACTCCCTGAGATGGCAGTAGGAAGAAACCTTGAGAGGAACCGGACTCAACAGGGAACCCGTCCTGCATTTATACTGTGTTAGGTGGCAGGCAGTTCAGTATAACAGATGTTAACAGATGTTAATTGATGCCATATATTCATCAATACACATAATAAAACTGTAAAGGCAGCCTGTCTCTACATTGAAGATATTTGTGGGGAAAAAAACTATTTTGGGGACGTAAGATGAGTAATAGAACACGTCAAGATGGTTTTGGAATTTTTGTTTGTCTGTTTGTTTGTGCATGCATCAAGTAAAAACTACTAAACAAATCTTAATGGGGTTTTCACAGTTGTATTTGGCTGAGCTTGAGGTAACATATAGGCTTTGTTTCATCACAATCTGTCCCCGTGAAGAGAAGATATCCTACTTTGAAATTTAAACAAAAAACCCTTATATTATAAAAAAAATATATATAACTACTTCGCCGCTGCATGGTAACGTAAAAATGTTAGTTCATTCAAAAATTCAACAGATGTCAATTTTTTTAAAAACGCCCTCATGAGTGTGCAATTAAATTCACAGGCAAATCTAGTAAAGAAATAAAGGGAGTTTTACTCTCATCACAGCACAGTCAAAAGCGCCGATTTAACTTGAACTTCACTCGTATAACTGTGTCTAAGGAAATCTAACAAAAATAAATAAAAAATCTTTTTAAATAAGAGATTAAATCTGTTTCTTATTCAACAATGAGGCAGCCACACTTCCACATACTGTATGTCATGACCCATTGTGACTAAATTATTATGAAAACCTGTGGAACAGTGGGTGAAAGGGCTTTTCTTTTTTTTGTCCGCCATCCCCACACTGATAAACAATGAAAAATCATTTAGTCAGCCTCTCTACACCTCAGCGACCTTTATTGATCAAAAGGATAAAATAAGTGAAGGGAAAGATGCAGAAAAAGGACATCGGTAACACCTTTATATTAAAGCTGGATTATTGACTTTTGTATTAATTTAGATATAGATATCGATTTTTACAACTGCAAAGAAACATTGTACTGAATTAGTAATTAATAATACAAATAATAATAATAATAATAATAATAATAATAATTATTATTATTATTATTATTATTGATTGTTAATTAATTCTTACACCAGCATGAACCCTTTGCCCTGCACAGTAAAAAAAAAAAAAATTTACACATCTGTTGTAGCTCATGCAATCCTCATCTGTTCTTTATCAAGACAAATGTGGTCAAGGCATGAACAATAATAATAATAATAATAATAATAATAATAATAATAATAATAATAATAATACTGCTGCTTAGTATTAGTTACTAATATATTAGTTATTAAATGAACTTGAATGTATATTAATATTAGTCAATGCTGTATTAAAATAACGCATTCAATAATGTTCACAAGGTATATATTTACTCTTTTTTTTTTTTTTTTTACATTTTATGTAATTATTGCATAATGTACGTATGTTTTTTTATCAACTGTGTATTATGCTGCTTCAAATGAAGTCATCAATGTGTGTATGTGTGTGTGTGTGTTCACTGAAACAGGATAGTTGAAGATCAGGGGGAAAAAAACATCACTTGGTTCTTCTCCAGGCTTCACCTGTCCCACTTTGAGCCTGTGCCCACTGTAGCCTCCGATCCCAGGTCTTGGCTGACAGGAGTGCAACCCGATGTGTTGTTCTGCTGTTGTATCCCATCTGCCTCAAGCGTTGACATCTTGTGCACTCTGAGATGCTTTTCCACGCACCACTTTTATCCAGAGTGGTTATTAGATTTAGTACAGCCTCCTTGTCAGCTTGAACCAGTCTGGCCATTTCACTTTCACCTCATTTATCACGAAAGCGTTTCCAATTTCCTGGATGTGAAAGTCACAAGAGATCAGCAGATTGTGAAATATTTCAAACAGCTCATCTGGCACTAACAAGCATGACCTGACATGGTCACTGAAATGACTTGTCTCGCAGATTATGATGTTTAAATCTAACATCATAATCGAATGATCATACAGATCTAAAGCTCTTGATCTCTATCTGCATGATATTATGTGCTGCAGTCATATGGGATTTGGTGATTGGATAACTGCACTCTTAAAATTGAACTTTAATTTCAATGTATACTGTATTGTAGTGGCCCATCCAAAAAAAACAGTGGAACCTTGGATTGCGCGTAACGCGGTTTGTGAGTGTTCCGCAAGACGAGCAAAGAATAGTAATACATTTTGACTTGAAAAATTAACAAGTATTGGTTTACGAGTATTGAGTATCATGTAGCATGTATGCACGTGATCACAACCAGAGCCAATGGTTTTTCTCTCTCTTGCTCTGCGGAATTGTGGGTAATCGTCTCCCCTGCTCGGTCTTAGTGCTCGTCTCTCACTGTTATAATCAACATCCGTGCACGCGTGTACTGTTTACTATAACACGCGTAAAACATTTCATTTTGTGTTTGTATGCATGTGTGAACAGCGCACGTGTAGTGTTTATTATAACATACATGTGCGCATATGAAAAGCAAAAGCAAATCTCATTAGAGAGGTTAAAAATCCGTTTTTTCTCTCTCTCTGCGTCAGCTTGCACTTTGTAAGCACGCGGCATTGGACACCGTGCCCCTTCACATTCATTCCTCCTCCTCTCACCTTCATACACACACACACACACACACAACACACACCCCTCCTTCTCTTGCCTTCTCTCACACACACACACACACACACACACACACACACACACACACACACACACACACACACACACACACACACACAGGTTAATTTGTTTCATTTTTACTTTACAGCAGTGATTCGTCTGCGCTCACTCGAGTGTCGTTAGAGAGATTTCTTGTTCATTTTCCCAATTAAAACAGTGTTTCTGTTTTGTGTGCGTGTTACTATGTAAGACAAGAAGAAGGAGAGGGGAGGGGCTCATTTCTCCTCTCCTCTTACTTTAGCTTCACACACACACAAACACACATATACACACACATACAAGGAAACACTTATCTGTCTGGATTTAGTTAGATTTTTTTTTAAGGTAAAGTGCAGGTCAGTTTGTTTTATTTTAACTTTATATTTTGTATTAATTATTTTTATGTATTTATTTTTTTGGGGCTGTGAAACTTTGATTTATGAGTGTTTTGATATACGAGCCCTCTTCCGGAACAAATTATGCTCGCAATCCAAGGTTCTACTGTCATTGAATTGTAAGTGATCAGGAAAGAACAATCCATTGATGAAATAATCTGGTCACACAGCTGTTTAGTCACACGCTTTCAGAAAGTAAGAGCAGGTCATTGTTTTCACGATGCAACTCCACCAAGCTTTTACGTGATCTCCATTAATGATTTCTTTTTCTGCTTACATTTCTTCCCTGAACTTGATGGCTTGCCACTATGCTTCCAGGTTTTAATAATGCATTAGAGGGCTCTTAATTTCAAATCTCTTTAGATATTTTCTTTGCTTGATACAGAACAGTACTGTAATAAAGACTTTCAGTAGTAATGATTGTTTTTGGCCAGGCAGTGCAACCACAGGTTATGGACCTTTTGCCATTAAACGTGAACACAGACACACTTTTCAACACAATACCTCAGCCGTTAATGCTCACCCTGTTCGCACTGCTCTCTTGTTGTTGGACATGGACACTCTACACTTTATCTCTTCATGTCTGACAATCATACCTGCTGCTACCACCCATCCTCATGCCATTATTATTGCACATTATACCATCATATTACTGGGCATTGACTCAGTAGTAGGTTTCTCTCCTGCCATGCGGAAGGCCTGGGTTCAGTTCCCACCCAATGCTCAAACCCCAGCCACTGGATATAGTTACGGTCCCAAGCCTGGAAAAAAATGGGACGGCCTGCTGTGAGGCAAAAGACCAACAACAACTACATGTTCTTACAGATCTGTAAATAGTTCTTAATATTTTTGCTAGATGTGATTTGATTTAACTACCTCATACTTTATTTGTATTTTTCATGACTGCATGTCATACTGTGCCAAATAATGTGTATGTGACAAATAATATTGGAGTACATACACACCAGCTAAACAAAAATGTCTAATTCTAATTGAGAAAAAATAAATAACATTTTTATATAAATTCCCTATAATAGTGAATAAACAAGCAAGCAAAAAAAAGGAAATACACAAAGTTTATTATAACTTCTTTCATCATGTTACCAGTCATGTTAGTGTAGGACTTGCGTTATTTTATTACAAGGCAACAAACATCAATCTTACAATGGAAATTTAAAATAAAAATATTTAGTTTATTACTGTGAAATAAGAAATGAGAAGCATTTGTTGATGTTTTCTGCATCTCTGGCAGCTGTTCCGTTATCCGATGTGACAAGATCTTCCCTAATTTTTTATGTCTCTTATTATACTGTACATCATGTTCCAGGCAACCTGACAATATCCTGTCCTTTGTATAATATAACAGAATAGAATCTCAATTACATAAATTGCATGCAATATTCTTGCTACGTGCACATGAATCTTTCTGACCATGTCTACCTAAACATGTGAAAAATGACTCAAAACTGACCAGGAGAAGGATGTTATGTAACACAGTTTTCGAATAGTCCAGTGTAATATCTTTACAAACCAGCCGTATAGGGTCATGGACTAGTCCGTCAGCTGAATATCAAAATGTCCTTCAACATCCTGTCATGGAAGGTATAACTAAAGTCCACATAATCTTCAACTTTGATTGGATAAAGGATGAGTAAAAAATAAAATAGATAAGTTTTTTATTTTTAAATGGTCATACCATAACACTAAAAACATCCATAACAAAATAATTCAGCTTTTTCCAGTCCCGAAGCCCAAATGAGAAAGGAGGAGATATTGCCACCTTGATATGTTCAATGTGAAAGAAAAAAAAAGAAAAAAATACATGTCCATAAAGGAAATCAATTTGATTCTTTTTTAGAGTATGCTAAGCTCATAAAAAAAATAATAAATAAAAAAAAAATACTTCAACTCATTCACGGTTACAGGCCTGAGTGTTCTAGTGTAATGATTTAAATATTCATTAACATTCATGCAATTTACAAAACAGTAACAATAGCAGACAATACAAGGTTATCTTGCACTGTAAAAAGTAATTGCTGAATCTACTTAAGAAAAGCTTGTAAACTCAACTGACTTTAAACAATTTGTTGATTTAACTGTGTAGTGTGAACTTTTAGGTGGATGCAGTGGTTAAACTAAACTAATTTAGTACATAGTACTTAAGAACATTGAGTGTATTTTACTAAAGGCATGTAGAAAATGTCGAGCTAAGAATTTTCAAAATAATTATAACAGTAAAATATTTTAAATGAACATTACTTTCAGCCAAGTTTGTATTTGCAAAGAGACAAATGTTTACGCGCCAGATCTCGCCCACAACATAGCTCCTCTGCAAGTAATCAAAATCACTCCTGTTCCAGCTCCGCGCCCCCTCTTGTTTTTTGCCACCTCAGTCGCGGCTCGAGCTCACCTGTTGCCGATTTGGGTTAATCAGATCTGCTTATTTAAGATGCTGGAAGACAGATTATTGTGCCGAGTTAGCCTTTACTCTCGCATTTTGTTTTTGTCTCAGTTTTTCCGGTTACGACCTTGCTTTGTTTCTCGGTTTCGTCTCTGCCTTTGTGATACGGATCTAACACTATTGGGATTACCGGCTTTGAACTTCGCTTGCTTTTGACCATGAATCTGTCTGCTCTTGGATCTAACACTGTTGGAATTACCGGCTTTGAACTTCGCTCACGTTTGACCACGAGATTGCCTGCCCCTGGATTTTAACGCTATCGGATTATCGGCTTTGAACTCTGCTCAAGTCTGACCTCGATACTGTGTGATTCTGGATTAAAACTCACGATAGAGATTACTGGTTTTCAAACTCGGCTTCATTGTGGACTACGAGATCCAATTACTGGATTCTACACGGTCGTAAGTTTCTCTGACGTGGATTGGTGGTTGATTGGTGTACTTCCAGCTTGTGGTCGAAGTGGACGCATCAGAAATGGGTGTTGGCGCCATTCTCTCCCAAAAGTCCCAGAAGAATAATAAACTCCACCCCAGTTCCTTCCTCTCTCGCCGACTCTCTTCATCCGAAAGCAATTATGGTATCAGAGACCGCGAGCTGTTGGACGTCAAGCTTGCACTTGAGGAGTGGAGACACTGGCTGGAGGGTGCAGAATATCCTTTCCTGGCTGACACTAGTTTAGAGATAGTGAACCTGGTGCTACACGTGCTTGAACATGAACCGAGTCCCTAACCGACTCTTCGTCCCAAGCCCTCTCCGTCCTGCTGTATTAGACTGAGCCCACAGCTCCAGGGTGGCATGCTGTCCGGGGGTAGCCCGCACTCTATTTCTCATCAAGCAACGTTTCTGATGGTCAACCATTAAGGAGGATGTTCAGGGTTTCATAGCTTTATGTGATATTTGTTCAGGAATAAGGCCACAAATCGCCCCCCCGGAGGACCTTCTCAGACTGCTCCCTATTCTTCATCGCCCATGGTCGCACATCTCTCTCAATTTTGTCACGGGATTACCACCCTCAGACAATAATACTTGCATCATGACAGTAGCATGGACCGATTGTCCAAGTCCGCTCACTTCTTCCTGCTTTCCAAACTCCCTACAGCTAAAGAAACAGCTGAAATCCTGGTGTCTCATGTTTTCCGACTCCATGGCCTTCCTTCAGACATCATCTCAGACAGAGGCCTGCAGTTTTCTTCACAATTCTGGAAGGCCATCTGTAAGCTCACCGGTGCCACACCCAGCCTGTCCTCTGGCTTCCACCCCCAGAGCAACAGAGAGATGGAATGGATCAACCAGGAACTAGAGAAGTCTCTAAGATGTGTGGCATCACGGGACACGGCCTCATGGAATAGATTCCTCCCGTGGATAGAACATACAACTCACTCCCCACGTCTTCCACCGGAATGTCACCCTTCCAATGCTGTCTGGGATACTAACCGCCTCTGTTCCCTGCTCAAGAGGAGGAAGTCGCAGTACCGCCACCCCAAGCATTTGTCCGTCGCTGCAAGAGGACTTGGCAAAAGGCCCGCTCTCAATTGCGGCACTCGGTGAACATTTTCCGACATAAGGCCACCCGGCACTGCTCTGCAGCCCCCAGATATTGCGTCGGTCAAAGAGTAATGCTGTCCACACGCGACATACCCTTAAAGACCACGTCAAGAAAATTGTTTCCCAGGTATATTGGGCCCTTCTCCATTTCCCGGGTCATCAACCCCTGCTCTGTTAAGCTTTCTTTGCCATTGTCCATGCGGCGTATCAACCCCACCTTCCATGTGTCCCAGATTCAAAGACTGGTGCCCTGTCCATTGTCCTCTTCACCCCACCCCCACACAGGTGTTTGGAGACGACGAAGAAGAACTCAAACAGCAGCAAGTTTTTGGGATGTGGTAGCACAACTAGGTATGCTGATGTGTATTTCTCATAAAAAAATAAAAACTTAAATATAATTTTCAATTGCTAGTCTTTGCAGAAATTCTTTTACATAGAAAAAAAGTAGTTTTATTTCAAATGCGACCAGTTACAAGTTACGTTGCAAAAATGTATATTTTAGTGAACACTTGTTTTATTTACATTTTGTAAGCTATTTTAATAGCTTGTAAGTTCATGGGTTATCATTAAGGATATGTAAAACCCACGTGGCCTTCATGAACATTCTTCCTAGAACGTTCAATCCGCACTTGGTGTTAATTAAGATAGATTAATTAACAAGCAAGTACTGTATTTTGTGTTTTTTATTTATTGTAGGCTTATTTTGGGGGCTTAAATTCATGCAGTGGAAGCCTAAGTTCCTCTTGCTTTTTGTAATCTTTTTTTTATTGGTTTTGTGATCATTAAAGAAATAGTTCACCCAAAAGTTAAATTGATATTGACTCAGGTAGTTCCAAACCTGTATAAATGTCTTTGTTCTGATGAACACAAAAGAAGATATTTGTAAGAACGTTAGTAACCAAACAGATCTCTTCCCTCATTTACTTGCATAGTATTTATTTATCCTTCTGTGGTAGTAAATGGGGGATGAGATCTTTTGGTTACTGACATTCTTACAAATATCTTTTCTGTGAGTTCAGCAGGTTTGGGTAAATTATCACTTTAACCACTTTTCAGATTGATTTTTAATTCATACTTGCATATTTAAGTGAAAAGTGTGCCAAATCTGTTGTCTGTCTTTGTATTCTCAACTTAGAACTTGGAGAAATTTAAGGCGATCAGTTTCCACAGGTTATTCTAGTAAAATGAACGAACAGGCATGTTAAAAGAACTGCTTTTTTTGAGTTCTGCTTATAAAGCTGAACTTAAATCTTTAAGTTAGCAGAAAATTTGAAATTTAGTTACCTATACTCAAGTTTTACAAATACATAAGTTAACTCGACACAGTTGTAGTAAGAAGTATCAAGTCAAATTTTGAGGCAATCAGTTTCCACAACTTTTTGTACAGTGTAGCAACAAGCAAACTAGCTAGCAGTACTGGGGTCCGTTCTTCGTACGCCGCTTGAAACATCCGAGATGAATTGACAGATCTAAGATGAGATCATCGCGCTGATTGCAATGCGGCTAATTCGGTTAGTTAGTATCGCTGGATTGAGTTGTCTAGGATTATTGCGCGTTCGTGCGTTGGTTTAAAAGGCGATATGCATCGACAGTGGAAACACTGATCACAACCCCTGCGATTGGTTGACGAAATGGCAAAAGAGCAGCTCAATTTTTTTTTCTCAAGCGGAGCAAAAGCTTTTATTAGAGGGTTATGCAGAATTTCAAACTTTAATAAAGATAATTAAAAATAAAAATTATTATTAAATACGTGAGTGCTGCCCGTGTTACATGTTATATGTGTGTGTATATAATATCACCAACCATTCCCATTTTTATTAAGGTGTATCCATATAAATGGCCCACCCTGTATATTCAAATCCTATTTGTATTCATTTAAAATTAGCTGAACAGATTTTATATTTTAAGTAATCTTCAAGTACTTAAATAACAGTAACTGTCACCTCAAAGTTCCACCAACTTAAATCTAAGGCGCACTGATGGCTCAGTGGGAGGTGTCTCATCTGCCATGCGAAAGATCCGGGTTCGGTTCCCGCGCTGGAAACAAATTCAAATATTGATAGTTCTGTTTACTTAAAATTGGAAACATCATTACTTAAAAAATATGTAACTTATTACCTCAAATATTTTGAGTTTTGCCAACTTAATCGGGTTTATAGTATAAAAGTGAAGTAGAAGAACAAGTATAGTAAGAAGTATATTGTCATGCTGTGCTAAAGGATCCGTAAAAAAAAAAATCCGTGAGGTAGGAGTTTGTATGCCAACATACCACTGTACTGTGTCTGTATTTTAATCAATCTAAAAATAATACTGCTATAAAATCATCCAAAAGTAGTTTACACTGTTATCACTCAGTAAACAGGGAAGGAACTGGTAGTTCAGAAGACTACCCCAGGTTGACAGGTATAAATTTTAAGTTGAGGAGGCATTTTTACTAGTTGTAGGGGCTTTAACTGGCTGTACGCAGGAATTACTAGTTGCAACGACTCCTAGAACGCAGGGATATTAACAAATTCACATTACAATTACACATTACAAAAATTACAATTTACAAATTGTAAATTTGGCTTGGAGTTGGATCCTACTTCATTTCATGCAAAAGAAGTCAGAAGAATATAAGAGCACCAGTCCCATTCCAACCCTAACACTTGTCCCTTTTTATTTTAAGTGTGAGACCATGTTGATTCAGCATGTGATTCTGGGTAGGCCTAATATACACCGATCAGTCATAACATTTTGACCACCCGCTTAATATTGAGTAGATCCCCCTATCCGTTCTGACACCTTTCTATGGAGAATGTTGGGATTTGCAACCGTGTACAGCTGCTTTTTTCTGAGCTCCGGCAGACTGACCAATTTTCCAACCTAATCCAGATTGACGTTCTAACTTTTTGTCTTCTTACGAAGAGCGAACATATAACAGATAAGTATTTATAAATATTTATAATATATTCACTCGAAACTCGTGTTATATCGCTAAGTTTTAATAGTTTTGCCACGCACCCGCGTCTAGCCGGCTATCCCATTAGCATCGCTAGCCCGTTAGCTCGGCTATCACAAGTTTGCCTACGCGTTTTCCACACCAATTATCTCTGTTTTTTGACACCATGTCGGTTGTGTGTCTGCCTCTGAGTGCAGGTGAGGACACACTGGAGCTTCACTCGGCGGATTTGGAGATGGAGGCATTGGAGAAGCAGATCCGCGACCTGCAGGTGAAACTGGCCCAGCTACGACAGCGGAAAGCCGCGCTGGAATCGTCACGGACCGACGCTCACCTGTCCCAGGTAAATTCTCGGCATGACACACATCCTTCCACAACCTCTACTCCGCGTGTTTCTCTGTCCAGGTCCAACGCACCACGGACGCAGCCCGCCCAGGTTTCCTTCA
>JAAGKR010010477.1:0-22624 GCA_011419295.1 Clarias macrocephalus | reverse complement strand
CCCATAACCTCAATAAACCCACAGAGATTCATTGACTCATTTACTGCACTGAAAATGTACTTTATCTGTGTTATTAATCAAATATATGTGTGTGTGTGTGTGTGTGTGTGTGTGTGTGTGTGTGTGTGTGTGTGTGTGTGTGTGTGTGTGAGATTAGTGAATCGGGACTAAGTGCCTCACAAATGGTTGCTCAATTCCTCTGGATCTGCAGAGCAGCGACGCAGCGAAACCTGATTAACTTATTATTGCACTTTAATTATCACACACACACACACACACACACACACACACACACACACACACACTCTATTTGATCTGAACCATATAAATGAATGTAAGTGTGATGGGTTTGCAGTTACCACTGACTCACATGGTTGAGTGCAAAAGTTTGTGCACCCCGAGGATTCATTAACATGATGTGAATGTTCTTTAATAATAATTTGCCCCCAGGTGTATGTAGATATTACATTTTGTACAAACATTACCTTGTAGTTAATCTATTCAATACTTATGCAGGAGTGAGTGTTTGTATGTGTGTAACATTTCAGAAGGTGAGAAAGAGCAGTGAGATTTAGCAATAAATGTATTGTAAGGAAAGAAAAAGTCACATTAATCATTGTGTGTGTGTATGTGTGTGTGTGTGTATGTGTTTGTGTGTGTGTGTGTGTTAGTGAAGCTGCAGCTGGAGGTGAAAGAGCTGATGTTTAAAACATGACGTTCACTCCTCGGGCTTCTTAATTTCAGATTGCGGGCGAGTTTCTTTAAGCGCCCTCGAGTCGCTGTTGTCGTGGCAACGGCTAAATCATGACGTCGGTTACGTGAAAATTGTCTCACTCATGCTGATGAGGGGACAAAAAAATAATGACAAGTGTGTGAACAAATTTAGAAACAGAAGGTTTGGAAACAGAAAGAGTGTTTATTGACTCGATGTACAGCATGTGTGTGTGTGTGTGTGTGTGTGTGTGTGTGTGCGCGCTCAGGTGTGAGACGGAGGAGGGGGAGGAGGCATAGCTACGCTAGCAGATAGATATAAATACAAAACACTGGAGTAAAAAATGAAGGAAACAGGAAAGGAACGAGTGCGATCAGGACGAACACTCAGCACTGAGCACGGATCACAATTTGGCAACGAAAGCATGTTCAGGCTACAAGCTACAATCACTCGCTAGTGTTCTCTGCTTCACAAGAAGACGCGGAGTGTGTGAGCGAGCGTGCGATGCACTACGTCAGGTTTAACACTGAGAAACAGGTAGAGGTTTAGGTGTCAGTGTAACGTGTCCATCAGCTAGCAGCGCGCCGCTGCGTAATGTAACGATTCTGGATCATCTTCACTCTGATTAGATTAGATTAGCAACTTGAACAGCTTTTACGCTATCTTAAAAACATGCGGCCCTCGTTCTCGCATATATAACGGGAGAAAAGACGATTCGCACTCAGTCTGGAACGACTGCAAATCTTATACATTAATGTACGCATCTTGGGAGCCCCGCCCACTTCCTCAATCTCTCTGACAGCTAGTGTGTCCTCAATAACGGACTTGCGCAAATGAACCTTTTCTGTTTTTTCAGTTCTCAACAATATAAAAAATTTCGATGATCATGATTTTCATGAGCAGGAGCGAAAAAAATCAAACAAGTGAAAATCGTGATCGCATGACACAAACCGCTACGTTGGGCGCACGCGACATCCAGCTAACTGTAACCCGGGAGGCTCATACAGGACGAGCACTTCATACAGCGGAGTGTGCACAGCCATTCCACGTGACGCTGCCCTGAGAAACCTTCCTTAGCGTTAGCGTTAGCATCGTAGCTCCAGCTGTGTGTTGTCACAGTGTTTTTGGATAGAGATGGTGTGCTGTAACTAGCCTTAGCCTCATTCCCACTGAACAAACGAAAGAGAAACAGACAATTTAACCACAATTCTTGACAATTGATCACGTTCAGGAACAACATTAGCATTTTTAAAAAGACGCTTAACACGTGTAAAGCATAAAGCCTCACCAAGTTAGAGCTTAGCGCGACCCTACGTTAATTTCTACCTTTCTGTCTATCACTGATTGTCCTTTGTGTTAATAAAGCAGATCAGATTGGACACTTTAAAAGACAAACGCTTCCCCCGGGGACATCGGCACGCGTTAGTAGACGTTGTATTAGGCAATGTTTTTCTTTTTAAACTGCTACTGAAAGTAAATAATTTACAGGTGACTCTAAAAATCGTATAAAAACGCCAAACCGTCAAAAACAGCAAGAGTGTTTCGGCTTCCAGAGGAGACGGCTAGCGACAGAGGCGCAAATCTTTAAAATACTCAAACTGCCACGAACAGAGGTACAGAAGAGGTCAAAGGTCAAACTGTGAGGAAGGGCACGTTGGAGTCCTACTGAGGTAAAACATGCACAACAACAGTCCATCAGATCCCGTCCTGACGCTCTAGATGGCGAAGTCTTCGTGGGAGGCGGGGCTGAAGGCGGAGCTTCGCAGCATGTCGAGGCAGTTGACGAGGATGAGCGTGCCCGTGAGATGTTTCCAGCGTTTGGTGATGGGGTTCTTCATGCGGTCCAGGCCCAGCTGGAGCTCCTGGATGACGTCGCGGTAGCTGTCGCCGATCTGAGCTGCCCACGTCAGCAGGAAGTCGTACGCCGGCTTCCACATGGCCTGCGAGTGGGTACACAGAGCGCATGCTAAAATAACACATCCCGATTGGTTGATTTTTCTTTTAGTTGGGTGTGTGTGTGTGTGGGAGGGGGGGGGGGGGCGTTTGTATAAAACAGTTGTGTAAGGAGAAGTTTATTTATGTTAGGAGAGAATAAAGAGAGCAAGGAAGTGTTTAACATAAGTGAGAACAGGAACACACATGGTGAATGTGTGTGTGTTTGTGTGCGAGTGTGAATGTGAGTGTGAGGTCACCTCCGCGTCCATCACCCCGTTCCGGTCTCTGTGTGGAGCTTCGTAGTCGTCCATCTGCTGCTTGGAGACTCGAGCGAGTTTCTCGGCCAGTTCCCTCCAGCGAGATGCCACCTCCACCGCCGTCGTCAAGAGCACGAAGTCCAGCAGGAGGCGCACCACCAAACCCTGGCAGTCCATCTTCAACAGCGCCTGCACAGAAAAACACTCAGACATCACACACACATCACATCACATTTCAGTAAACAGCGATGACAGTCAGACATGAGGTCATGAACATTCCGCTCTGTCTCTCCTTCACAGCTTCTGCTTATCTTTTCTCCTTTCTCTGTGTTTTTCTCACATTTCCTCTCTCTCTCTCTCACTCTCTCTCACATTCTGTCTCCTTGGAGTCTCTCAGTAGACACCAGGGGTAAATAATTGCATCCTCCACTGCATCGAGGGGTTCAGCCCTGCTTCCTGTCTGTCTCCAACACACACACGCACAGTATATATATACAGGAAGCCATATTTGGAGCAAGAATGGGTTGGGATTTACAGAACGACTTCGCCACGCCTGTGTTTGAAGTAGATGACATAATGAGTATGTGTGTGTGTGTGTGTGTGTGTGTGCGTGTGTGTGCGTTTATGAACATTTAAGTTAAAGTATTAAAATCTCGATATTTTGTCATTAATTAAACTACAGATGTGTGTGAATAAAACTCTAATAAAACCAGGACACACACACACACACACACACACACACACACACACACACACAATGTATAAATGCTGATGTTTATCACCCTCCTCAACTTTTTAATAGTTTCTCAGCAGTACATCTGTATAAACCTGATTTGGGGGAGTGGCTAACACCGAAACAGGATGTGTGATGTCACCGGATAAGATCAGATCTGATATGATAGCGATGACGGTTGTCATGGCGACGTAAGGTTTACAATCTTAAATAAATGAATCAATGAGGGGGAAAAAGGCAAGGCAGTGATGTACAGTGTGTGTGTGTGTGTGTGTGTGTGCGTGTGTGTGTGTGAGAGAGAGAGTGAAGTGGCACGAGGTCATATAGTCACAGGTTCTGGGTTTCATAATGAACAAGATGCAGAGATGTTTGTCTCATTATTAATAAAAATAAAAATAAAGTATCCCAGACATGTGGCGTATCTAATTACTGACATGTCGAATTTTAATGCGTCAAAGAGGAAGGATGTGAAATAAACTCATTAATTAGAGGAACATTAGTGGAACGGAAAAGACGAGGTGTTAGCCGCAGTGTTCCGCTGATAAACACGGCAGGAAGGAGAACAAGCAGACGAATCAGTCGGAGCGGAGCGGAGAGGTTAGACGGGAATGTGGTTCAAGCAGTCGATATTTTATTCGCCGGGTCCTGGGAGGGTCATGTGATGTTCCATCACCTTGCATACGCGGATGAGAGGAGGTCAGGGTCTTGGAATGAGGTGAAGAGGTTGCAGATCCTGCAGTGTCTTTACAGCAGTAGGGAGGCTCCATCATCAGATACGGCCAGTTGTGAGTTGTGACTATCCAGGAAGGTTTGCAGGTTACAGTGGCGGAAATAATTATTTGATCCCTTTGAAGCTTGTTCTTGAAAATTGAGCTCTCTGGCATCGACTCGACTCGCTGTGTTTAAAGAAAGAAAAATGCTGACTATGACTCTAAGTACACCGTCCCCGCAGTCAGACGCGGAGGTAGAAACATCTGGCTGTGGGGCTGTTTCTCTGTTAAAGGCACAGGCTGACGTTGCTGCACTGAGGGGCCAATGGACGGGGCCATGTATTGTAAAATATTCAGAACCTCCTGAAGATGGGTCTTCCAGCATGACAATGACCCAAAACATACTGCCAAGGCAACAAAGGAGTGTCTCAAGAAGAAGCACATTAATGTAATGGAGTGGCCTAATCAGTCTCTAGTCCTTAATCCTATAGAACATTTATCTAGAGATCTGAAACCGACAGGCGAGAAAAGGAGATCTGTGAAGAAGAGTGGGCCACATTCCCTCTTGAGATGTGTGCCAACCTGGTAACCACCTACAAGAAACCCTTTCTTAATTCTTAACCCTCATTTAATTGCAAAAAATATGTTTGTTTCTGGATCTAAGGAAGTCCTGAAGAGCCTCCCACACTGCTACGCTTTAACAGCTGCCATTTCCGGTTCGACATCAAATTTGGAAGCACAGATCCTGATAAGTAAGTTTTTCTCACAGATAATATTAGACACACAGGATAATAATCAGAATTAATGATAAACAAAACAAAAACGCTGCTGCACACACTGTAGCCATAACAAATAATCCAAATGTTTATCCAGCGTCCTCTTAAAGGTTTTATTAAAACTAATCCATAAGATCATGCTCAAGAAACAGGCACGTGTTAGATGGTCAGAGAGCAAAGCAACTACTAACTAACAGAAAAACGAACAAACTGACACACACACACACACACACACACACACACACACACAGGCGCTAATTATTCCATGTCAAACGATGATTATGGCTCTTTTTCTGGAATTATTCACATTCTGTTGTTTGAATTGAGTTCATCGTATTGACTGAGTGATGGCGCTGTTCTGACGGAAGCCAGCGCGGCCCTGCAGGTATTCCTCCTCCTCCTGCTCCTGGTTAATAGTCGTGTGAACGGAAGAATAATCATCGCCCATAAAAACTGCACAGACGAATCCGGGGGCGATTTCTCACAATAAAACTCGTCGCTGTAATGCATGAAGAAACTATCAATTCACATAAAAACAATTCCCTCCGTCTCTGTGCGCTTCTCTCTCTTTCACACACACACTTTAATTTGTTCCCAAGATGAGCGATTGCTTTCTTCTCTGCTCTGCTAATGGCGTGTCTGGGTGTGGGCCAGGCGAGCCGCTGGAGGACTGAGTGAGGATTGAGTGGAGCTTCAGCAGCAGCCTGGAGGTGCGGCCGCGGCTCAGGTTAGAGGCGCAGGAGCGCCGACGTCACAACCGAACGCTGTGGTGCGTGAGGATTTAACCCCCAAATCACACACATCAGCAGCGCAGACTGGCGCAAGAGTCCATGAGAGGTCCGCACATGGGGCGGAGTCTAACACAGGCAGAGGTGGGCACTGGAGTAAAAGTAGAGAGTCTCCAGGGCCAGTATTACTCAAGTAAATGTATTTTACAGTATAAAAGTATTTTACAGTAGCCACAAAAAATCTCTCTCTCTCTGAATATGCTGTATTCGGTGCTGTCACCTATTAGGCGCATCTCACAGGAAAGGCAAGTTACGCAATTCTGCTTAGTCGTCAGATTGAAATACAACACTGTGGTAACGTGCCAGAAATGTAGTGAAGTAACAGACAATCGCTGTGTTTTGTTACCTCCTTGTCCACCTGTGGACACCTGGGCGTGTCTTGGTAAAGCTGGACTTATAAGCTCTTAAACACACCGTTTAGTTTCTCAGGTGAGGAGCAGAGTAAATTCCTGTTTTGGATCCAAATACAAACCAAAGTCTATATAACATTATTCATGTATTAATATCGACATAAATGAAAATAAAGGTTTCGTCTGTACATTGGTCAGAACTAACTCTTTTAATGATATCTGTATGTTTCATACATTGGAGGACCAGAAACCAGACAGTCGATTTTGTCACAGCATCAAGCAAATTCAACTGCTTCAAGATCAAATCAAAGTAACTGCACAGAAGTAACACATTCCTAAAGAATCTTAAACCGGTCACAATTGTTAAGACTCGTTTGTTCACGTTGTAGTAAACGGCACCGCAAGTGCACTTCGACTAATTAGCGCCGAGTGAGAACAGTGTGAGGCGGTAAATCACGCTGAAGCGGCGCGCTGGTACGACTCTGGGCTGAACTCGTGGCTTTGCTCTAGTGTAGGATGTGTAAGAGTCCATTAATATTTGATGTGAAATGCAGATTAAATGCTCTGAGCTCAGGAGAATGTGTGTGTATTAGCGGCTCTCGTCTCGTCCGTGAACGATGAGGTCGTTTAGGATCGGATTTCACCCTCAGGATCTGACTGAACTCCCGCGCGCCTGCTACTGTTCAATCACCTCCTTACTTCAAAGATGAACTAAAACCTTAACATGATGTGCAGGACAATTAGTCACGGTGTGTTTGGGGTCTGCAGTTCCTTTAACAGGTCAGGTGTAAGACATGGCGTGTGTACTGGTGTGTTCTGTTTATTAAGGTGCTGAATTATTTCATTGTTTATATTAGAGCTGGAGCTATCGAATATTTTAGTAATCGAGTAATCGGATAAAATGCGCTTTTGCTTAATTAAACAGTGATGTAAAATATATATGAGAAACAAAGATTAATTGGTTTTCTTTTTAGAAAAATCTACTTTTCTTTTTTAAATGCATACAGCAAAAATAAACACCGTCATTATTCACAAGGAAGAGCTTAAAGTCGACTGAGATGAATTAAGTGCATTACAGCCATACATTCTTATTTTAAAGCCTTTTCTCAGATGCAAAAACTGAAAAAAGGTATTTCAAATAACTTTAAGTATCAAAAAAAACTGAGACACACATTAAAATAAACTGTAATATATTTTTATTGCTCCCTTCCATTTTGCTGCCCCAACAGGACGCTCCCTCACATCCATACAGCGCTAACTGTTCTGTGGGTGACGTAAGCGCTTCTTCTTCGTCGGTGTTTACTGACGGCTTGCACCCGGAAGCGCGCTGAGTCACACCAAACAAATAATTGCGCAAAAACATAACGCAAACTTTTAAAATTAATTAAAAGAAGCTTCAAGGCAGGAGATTTTGCCTCGATCATTTTTTGTAATCGAATTACTCGAGGAATCGTTCCAGCCCTAGTTTATATTCACACATTCATCCTCTTCCGTGAGGGCGGGTTTGTTGAAGTATTTAGTTTCCTTAAAGACGATAAACTTCTCATTGTTGAACTTTCTTTCACCAAACATCTCGTCATTGCAGAACCACGAGAACCTGATCTCCTGTGTCAGGACCGTGACCTGCAATTCCATCAGAGCGTCTCATGAGCTGAGGAGCCGCACACCGCCGGTCTGGGAACAAAGCTGTGCAGTGGAATGACTGGAATTTCCTTCCTGCCAGTTAAAAAGAGCCTGAAAAATCTTGTTTAATTAAACCCCAGGATTAGTATGCAGGAGCCCCGGGAGCGACCGGACCACCTGCTCAGCTTGTTTGTGTGTGTGTGTGTGTGTGTGTGTGTGTGTGTATACTGATGGAGCAGGAACGCTGAATCAGGAGCTTCAGTACTAATGTGGTAATAAACAGCCCAACGCTCACCTGGTCCGAGTCCAGAAATGACTGAAGCTCCTTAAACACTGCAGGTCCACTTGAATTGTTTAAAGATTTAGACGCATTTAAACGCAGTAAATATGAACCGGTCTGTGAGTCCGTCCCCGGCTTTAAAAATGTAGGATGATATTTTTCCGTCTGTTCAGTCTGTTGTCCTTCCTGACAGCCGCGGTCTAAACGCTCACTGTGTACGAGAAGTCACGGATAATTCTTTGTACTCTTCTTTCTGTTATTTTCTTATGTATATGAAGATTTACTTAATAAACAATCCCTTTTATTTTCTACCACCTGAGTGTGTGTGCGATTAATCCTGTGATGTCACACCCTGACAGGTTCTGGACATCCTTTTTACAGCGGGGATGGCAGAATTCGTCGCAGCGACTCCACATCAACTCTCCTTGACATGTGTCAAATCCAGACCTCAATCCTTTAGAAAGTGTCTGTGTGAAAGGGCAGAGAGAGATAGAAGGACCCTAAGCCCTGCACGTCTAAAGCACTTTATTAGCATCTGAAAGCAATTCTGAGTGCAGGCGGATCACGGACTCGATCCCGCACAAAATCGGCTCTCCGGCGAGAAACCAATTCCGCGCGATGCGGGCCGTCCCCCAATCACTCAGCGCTCCATTACAGCCAGACGAATAGGACGTGAAACGGAGGAAATGATGGTCGCTGGGCCAAATGGGATTGCTGGGCCATTTCAGTCCATCAACGTCAGCGCTTTCCCCTCTGACAGGCGCGAGTGATGGGAGGAATTGACCCGTGTGTTCAGGAGCTCAGAATGTGTTCATCTGCTCACACGCATCTGCATTTTGCAGTGTGAGAAGGAGAAGAAAAAGATGAGACAGGCAAACAGATGAGACACTGGGTGAAAGTCGAAGACTTTGGGTCCAGGTGAGGAGAAGCAGCAGAGATCAGGACATAACTGATAAATGACGTTACTAATCAGATATACACACTATTAATGACTCATTTCATTTGTCCGAGAAGGTCGATGTGAAGAATGCTAACCTGGCACGCTATAAAATTCTGGGTAGGGATGAGACACACTTACTGGAAGTGAGACAGGGGTAGGTGTGAGACACCCTGTGATGGGACACACTGGATGGAAGTGATATACACTAAGAAGAGGTGAGACACACTGAGTCAGAGTAAGACAAACACAGTGGTAATGAGATACACTGGGTAGGTGGCGTGAGACATGGTGGGTGAGGGTAAGGGACCCTTACTCACACGCTGGATGTCTCACACACACATCATGTCTCACTTCCTTAATGTTGAGTGAGGGTGAGATGCACTGAAGGGGATGAGAAACTCTGGTTGGAGGTGAGACACGCTGCAGGTGAGACACAATGGGTGCAATTCATGTTATGTCCTGGAAGGAAGGACAAACGGTGTGCGAAGTCCTGAAGAGCCTTCCACACTGCTACGCTTTAACAGCTGCCATTTCTCCTGAACTGAGACAAACCGTACGGGATGCTCTAGGAACCCTCGAACCCCCCTAGGATTTCCTGTTTGACATCAAATTTGGTAGCACAGATCCTGATAAGTTGTTGAAGGTGAAACACACTGGATGAGGTGAGATACATTGGGTGAGGGTGAGACAGACTGAAGGTGAGACACTGGGTTGGGTGAGACACTGCAGATGAGAAACATTGGAGGTGAGACACTGGGTTAGGAGAAGACGCACTGAAGGTGAGACACTGCAGATGAGACACACTGGGTGAGGGTAAAACAGACTGAAGATGAGGCACTGGGTTGTGGTGCGACACTGCAGGTGAGACACGACTGCTTCTGTGGGGGTGAGACATGTGACTGCTTCTAGTCAGCAGGAGACATGTCCTCAACCCATCAGACTTTATATTGCTCAGTTTTGTCCGTGTCCTGTCTGCATGTTCCTGATTTTGAAAAGATCTATTTTGTAAAGTAATCAGAACAGGACGAAACATTTTACCTTGGCGATGTGTGTAGTGAGGGGGTGGTGTGATGCAGAACGCCATGTCACAGAAGTGCTGACTCTCATTACACTCCGAGCAGAAGGGTGTGTAAGTGCTCCTGAGATGATTAGAGATCAGGGCTATAATTCAGCTCTCTGCCCCGGGGGTTTAGCTGAGACTGAGAGACTGAGATCTCCAAACAAGGTCCTGTGCTCGGCTTTAACTAGCTCACACGGCATGAACTTACAGACGCTGGAGATGAGGTTTTGTCCTCGGCGAGCTCGTTAGCTCCGTCACTGAGCAGTTAAAATGCAGCCAGGTGAGAGAGAGCGAGAGAGAGAAGGCGAGGGAGCATTGAGGACCTAATTTATCCTGAAACCGATGTCGGCTCACCTTTCTCCCTTCCGCATAAAATGATTTGTGCGGTTTACTGCTGGTCCTGACAGCTTTCCATTAAAAAGACATCTGTGAATGTGTAAAGCCTGCACCTGCCCTTCCTCCTGCGCTCGCGTTCAGACGGGGGCCGTTACCATGCGTCGCAGCATGGGGTGACGGCGCGTCGTTTATCTACCAGCTGCGTGACCCCCTCTCTCCCGCCGAGGAGTCACGCAGCGGCTGAGCTTTACCTGCACTTCTCAGATAAATCACACCTGACTCCTCTAGACAACAACATCACACACTGATCCGCACCGGACGGAAAAAAATGTCTAACAGCATGGAAAGTTCCGCATCTTCAATCTCTTTAATAGAACGTTCTATGAAGAAACTTCATCTTCTTGATCTTTTCCTGTTATACAAGAGCTCTCAAGTGTTTATGCATACACACACACACGTTAGGAGAGAAGCTAAAGCTAAAGCCGGACTTGTAAATGACGTAACTGATCAGATTTACACGCCGATTAGCGGCTTATTTAATTTGTCCGAGAAGGTCAATGTGAGAAACGCAGACCTGACACGCTATAAAATTCTGCAGGGCACTGTGTGTGTGTGTGTGTGTGTGTGTGTGTGTGTGTGTGTCGTTACCATCACCTTAGTCCAGGAGTCATAAAGAGTGTGACGGTGTGTGTGACTCCACACTAAATGAACCCTGTCTGGGAAACAGCATGACCACAAAAACCAAACCCAGCCGAGGTGTTTCGATTTCTGACTGATTTTAAAAGCAGTCGCAGTGATCGACATCCCCCTACACACACACACACACACACACACACAGACTGTCTGAGATGGCACCTGAGAAAAAAAGTTCTCTCACGGCTATTGAAATACAAAAGCGGGGCTCATTCGGGACGGAAACGTTTATTCTACAGGTCCCTGTGTAAACCCCAAATAAAGCCCGAGTCTGTAAAAGAGTTAGACGCTGAGGGGCGAGGCTGACAAATTGAGCCGGCAGTGCTACACTCTCTGCTATCACTCACACACACAAATACACATACTGTATGCGCGCTGCCTCTGGGATTTTACAGCTCTGCACAGACAGCAGGTCCTCACTGATAAGTCTCTGCACACAAGATGCAGGTTTTATTCATCAGATTAATCAGATTTATATCCGTAAGAATGGCAGTGTGATGGAAAAAAATAAATAGTCATGATTAGCAAGCGATCATTAACACACTCCAGCTGCTTTGTAAACACGGGCGCAATCAATCGATCGTTAAATATCTAATTAGGGATGATGCCACGGTGATGATCTCGGGTTTCGTGTGCGATCTCGGCATGTTCGGGTCGTACACCTGGTCTAAACTTTAGTTGATTGCGACAAAAATGACACGCCAATAAGCTCATCCATAACACAAAAACACCCCCTCATGCTCGTTCACACAACTTCATATCAGCAGAACAGCCTCGACCAAGCCGTTACTGTGGAAAATATAACGTATTAGAATATGAGCGTTAATATAAACCGGCAGTGCTGTTATGGAGACGTAATCAGCAGCTTCTGCCCAATTAGAATCCAGATTTCAGCAGTGCTATGGTGCCGTGTGGTGAGGGGCGGTGTAAGCCCTTCGCATACTGCCATAGCTAGAGCACCGCCGTGTCGCTGAAATCCCAGCGTATAAAGAGTACTGTGTGTGCTGGTCCGCTCTCAGACACAGCGTGGAAGCACAAGTCTCGTGGAGCAGAGACTTCCAACAGGAGACGGACGTTAGAAGGAGGTCGGTAGGTCGAGACCCCACACACAATTATTCAGGTGTTTCCTCTGGACGAAGTGGACAAGCAGTACCATGCAGAAACAACAAAAACAAGAATGTGCCTCCATGAACACACACACACACACACACCTCTGCCTGTGAACTCGGCTGACCTGAGTGTCGCTGAACATTTTATTTAAACAATAAACACTAATGACACTGGAGTTGTTGTTCCGGAGGCCATAAACCCGTCGTGGTGATGGACGGCAGAAGAGACTGCCCAGAGCTCGTGTCGTTCCAGTCAGGTGACTCAGTCAGCCACGAGTGTTAATCCTCGGCGCTGAACACTTTAACGACCTCGTCTGTGTCTCATCTCTTGATGTCATGATCGATCTCTGATTATCACAGTTTATCTGTGCATCGTTTGTGCTACACCACGCTGCTGTCCTGATTGGTCGGAAGGCGTTGATTCGTTTTCCACAAATGAATGAAACATTGCGGTTAAACAGTTGCGGTGCTTTTCTAGTCAGCGTTCAGGGTTTATGTTCAAACAAATGTAAGAATTCTTGGCAAACAATCCCCACGGCAGGTTTCTGAACCCTGAGTCAGTCGTTCCTGCTTTTCTGTCCATGCAGCAGCTCGGTCTCCTCACACTCCATCAGTGCAGTCACGGTGAGCTGAGTCGACAGACCCGCTGCAGAACTGTCACGCTGGGGGAGCGGAAATGAGAGAGGCAGGGCGAGGTCGTCTGCGCCGTTACGGTGTGTTACCATCGTAATAAACCTTAAAAAACACAGAAAAATGAAGTCATCGCTGCATGCATGAAGGTCGCTATGCTTGTTTCCACGGCAAACTCATGGGATTGTCTCAACTCAGGGACGATGCTTCTTCAAGTCAAAGTTGAACCTTTATTCGTCACATGTACATTACTGTACAATGGAATTCTTTGTTTGTGGTATACCTCGGCTTTCTGTGAGGAGGCTGGGGTCAGGCATGATAGGCCGCTCCCTGGAACAAACGCCCCCTGGAGCAGACAAAGGTTAAGGGCCTTTTTCAAGGGCCCAACAGCAAACACTTGGTGAAGTTGGGACTCAAACTGCCAACCCAGAGCCTTCACCACTTGACCACTGTCACTACATCTGTGCTTCATTCTGAACACAAAATCAACCTGAGTCTGATTAGGCATGGGGCAGGGGGTTCAAACCCCAGCACTACCCTTTCCTCTCTGCCTTTCCCCGAGCTCAGCGACCTCAAACTGACTGAATAAGAATAAACACACATCTTCAAAGGTGTAGTCTCTAAATCAACAAAACCTGCATGAGCAAAATGTAAGCTTTTTTTCTAAAGACACGTGGACGAGGCAGTGGATGGACGCTCGCGCGGACCTGATCATTCATTATAAATGCATTACAAGCTAGCACAGTGCTAGATAAAGGTTGTCAGGTGGGGACAGCAATAACTCGTATGTTTGCTAAGCCATGGCCACGTCTTGTTATTTTCACCTCACTTTAATATCTTCTGGCACAAAGACTGCCCAAAGAGCACACGGACAAAGAGCTAATAACGACGACATCGGCGAAGGACGAGGACTAATGTGTGTGATTCAGAACGGCTGAAATGAAAAAAGCTTATCATTCTCGGGGAAAAAAACCAACTGCTTAGCACCAGATAAACGTGTCCAGGCTGAATCCACCACAGGTCGCAGATGAGGAAGCTTCTTTTCACGTGCACAATTTACACGTGACTTCTCACAGGACTGATGGAAGACCGACGGCTTCGTCTCTCTGCACTGTAGCGCATCTCATGAGCAGCACACACACATACACACACACATGCACGGCAGTCTGAGTCACTTACAACAGCAGTGGGGTTAATTAGGGGATATGAGGCACAGAGGGATCACTGCTCATGACAGCAGCTCAGACCCAAGCACTAATCACGCTTTTATTAAATTTGAGGCTTTAACTGTAGAGCTGCAAAACCTGAAAAGCCTTTATTTTCTTTTTCCAACCCAACCTGAAAACAGCTTAAATACAGAGGAGTGAGAGGAACCTCAGAAAAATCTGTTACTCACTCTTTTACTCCATGGTGGTGAAGACATGGATGGAATTTTGTTCTCATTCTGTGCAAGGGGGCAAATTTTGGAAATGTCAAACTATACCAGCAGACTATGTTGACACTAATGAGCTGGATAGAGACACGCCCCATAAGGGTGTGTGTGTGTATTTATATGCAATTCATAAACGAATTGATTTTTCCTCCATTTCTAGTATCTACAGTACATACTAGAGATTGAGGAAAAATCTATTTGGTTATGAATCATGATTCATTGGTGTGGATAAATGAACTGGTCGATCAGTCGTGACCACCAAAATTGTCTGGTTTTCAGTTTGATTGGCCATGACAGGTGATCAGCCGATCAGCCTCAGATATACGGAACAGACAGGCTACATTTAATTACTCATTAAACTTTTTTTAAGGTTTCAAATTGTAACAAAATTGGAAAAATTGGTATATTGAATCGGGATATTTATAAAATCGCAATTTTAAACGAATTGTCACCGAGGTATTGTGTTAATATCGTACTGGGAGGTAACTGGTGATTCCCATCCCACATATACACGGCTACATGCTATAGATCACTCTAGATAGAATTCATTTGGATGATCATATGACTTGTTAATTTTTACACCACTGGATTACAGAAGGTACAAAAAACCTCTGAAACATCATCTCTGATTCCAGGAGGACCGTAATGATGTCAAAACGTTCTCCTCTATCATCAACTCTCAAAATGATATAAAAACAAGACGCGTGAATGAAGTTTCAATTAATATCAACGAGCGCAGATCCTCCTGCCCTTTTAATTGAAGGGAGATGGGGAAGGGGGTGTAAGAAGGATTCTGTCGGTTTTGCGTGCGTTTGTGAATAACTCGCAGCAATGCACTCTGTGGAGTTCCCACAGAAAGAACTGTATAAAGGTTGTCAGGTCTGTAGAGAAAGACACAAAAGAAGAGAAATTGTTTTATCTTTGATTTCTCCAGTGGCATCATCCCAAGTTCAAAGCGTTCCTCGCCAGCAAGCCTGAAAATCGAACTGCTGCTAGACCTTTCACTTTCATTCACCAAAATTAAATGCATCCGCAGAGAGCACAACGCAGCCGGGTTTGTCAGAGCAGCTCATCCATGCAGCTCGTTTTCTTTATTTTTGTGCGCTACGGTAAACCCAGGCAGCGTTTGTCTTTATGCTGCGTTTTCTTAATCTCGACTGAGACTGACGATCGACTGCTAATTGCAATTCGTCTTTCTTAAACGTGTGTGGCTTCTTCACATCACAAGAGCATGATCTTAAAACACACGCTGTATAACACAAACACGCTATCACGAGAAGTTAGCAAAGGCTTCACGTACTCTCCTGGCATTGTTCTGAGAACAGCTCAAAGTCTTCTCTGGCTGCCTTTGTTTAGCTGCCAGCATTTCTACCACCGTGATTAATTTTTTTTTGTTGTTGTAGATTAAAACAGCCGAGTTAGCATATTGCTAGCCCCAAATGTACTGGCCCACTGACAGCACTAACATGTGCAGGGCTGATTAAAGTTTTTCCTTTAAGGTCTGAGCCAGCATATCAAAGCGCACGCTGCTGCACTTGCAGGTTTCCCACAGCTGTGCAAGATAAGGAGAACGCGCCAGAGCAACACTCTTATTAGAATTAGCCTGCTGGCCATTAGCACTAATCAGTGCAAGGCAGATAAGGACTTTCAAATAAGCCGGGTTTAAATTCAGACTTAAGTGTCTAGAGACTTTTGCAAAGCTTTTACAGGGTTAACCAAGTCAGTGTTAGTCGAATTCACATCCATGCAAATCTTGAATATGTACAACTTACCATCATGAGCTCCTTCTGAAAGGATTTCTTCTCCTTCGTTTCCATGTTGTTACAATCCTCTTTCAGTTTCTCAAGCACAGAAGCCACCCTTTCGGGTTCACTATCCAAATCCGCCCTGCAGAAGTAAGTCAAGGGCAGGTTACCGTAACCCAGGGCGTCCGCAAACGCCCTCCAGTTCCCCAAGTTCTCCATTAATACGGTCCTCACCGAGGCATAAATGTAGGTAAGAAACTTGCAAGGCTTGAGAATTTGTTCCAGCAGCATTGCAGTCGTCAGGTCTGGGCCACAGAAGTACACGGGTTTGACTTTTCCCAAGACGAGCACGTTTTTCACATGCACAAGTCCAGTCTTTCCCTGATAGTAACCGATATACCACTCTTTGGTCCACAACTGTCCTTTTAATTTGATCTTCTCCTCACTTAGCAAGGCAATGACGTCGCCCTTCTTATATTCCAGCAAATACTGGTTCTTTGTTTGCCTGACCACCGTCTTAATTAATTTACCAAACTTTAAATTGGTGATGCAGCGCTCTTGGAACTGTGGGTATTTAGTCGTGATGGCCAGTGGGGACAAGAGGATTTTCCCAACTTCCTTCTTCTTCAGGAATCTTCGCTGGCCGTTGGATCTGACTCCAGTTTTAGGAGGTGGCTGTGGTGTCTGGACGCAGAATTGAGCAAGGATGCAATCCTGGTCATCCTTCACCTGGACCCGTAAGGTGAAGTCAGACAAGTCTTGAGCATTTCGAGACGTGATGACATATATGAGCCGACTCACCTTGCCTAGTTTTACCTGAAAGCCACGGACCACCCTGGCCTGGTCATTGGTTTTCACCTCATAGTTGCTCATATTCGAGTACATGCCTATTTGAAGGTCCTGAGGGCGGCTAAGGACAAACTGGTGCTTCCCCCAGAGCTGCAGTGCGACAGGTGGTGCAGACTGAGCTTGCTTCCCGACTTCGCTGACAAGCAATGTCTTAGGAGCGCAATCATGTCCAAAAACAGCCACCACAGTTTTAAAGGATGGATGGATGTGCTTGGGTCCGTAGAGCCCCAACGTAATCTTCTTCACGACATGATCCCAAACTGTTAAATTAAATGAGATGTTGTGGGACTGGACCACAACTGCAACATACATACATGGTTCCAGGCTGTCCAGCCGAACCTGAACAGTGTCACCGTACATGTAGGCTTGAGGAACTGGCACGTATGGGCCATCTTTACTGTCGCTCCTGACACAGACAACCTTAGTCATCTGTCTGTTCTCTTTCTTCACCTCAACAGACACCTTCATTTCCAAGGTAATGGATGACTTTATCTCCATGTTGCTCAGTTTTATCTCAACTACAGGACTGACTGTTGTACATCTATCATTGTTTAGTTCAAGTGGAGGATCCAGTAAAGCCTTCATGGAGATCTGCTGGGTATCTCCTGCTGCCACATGACCCTCAGGCACGTGAATACTGATGCTAGTGTCCGGCAGTTGAACTGCCCCGCCACAACTGTCCAGCTTACAAACAATATTAGTCTCGACCGGTTGTGTTTGACCCCATCCTGGATTCTGTCCCAAGGAATCAAGGTCATGACATGAACGTGCCAACTTTCTGTGGTTCAACCAAGCTGCCCTGAAGTCCTCTCTGCTCTTAAACTGCTCTGGAGAAGGGGCCTTAAGACCGGAAAAGAACTCAGACGGTGGCAAAGGTGAAGCTGACTGAGACTGTAGGACTGATAACTCTGACAAACTGTAGGATCTTTTACTCCGGAAAAACGGGTTGTCCTTTCGGAATTCTTGCGAGGTTTCTACATTAGGGCTGGTGGGTGTGCCATCAAAAATGCTACTGCCATATCCGTTACTGGTGCTGTTACTGCTGGTAGTGGACACCGGAGCTGATGGAGAGTCAAACAGAAGCAGGTCAATGCTGTTAGTGTTCTGGTCTTGGACCTGTTTCTGTGCTGTCCCGTTAAGAAACGGATTTGTAGAAAAGGGGTTATTTTTGCTGTTGTAGGGTGGAGGAAGCTTGAGGGACATTCCTGTCCACTCTCCCAGCAGGTCTAACTCCTTCACACCTTCATCTGAGGAGTCCCCTAGGTTGTCGATCATTCCGCTGTCACTGAGACCAGAATCCCGGTAGCCAACGGGTTCAACATACGATGATGGAATGTAGCCCATCTCTGTGTTGTTGTGGGCATACCACCAGTCTCCTCCGGATGTGTCCAACACATAGAGGCGATCACCTTTGGAGAACTTTAATGTGGTGAAGCTGGAGGGGCAGTAGTCCTTGATGGCAACTACTTCCTGTGCAGTTCCAAAAGATGCAGTGGTGTCCAACCGCAGGGCACTTGGTGAAGGCACTAAAAAAGAAGAAGAAATAAGAGAACTCAAAACAGTAGTTCTAAATAATAATTCAACAAGTGTCATCTCAAGAGCTTTTAAACTGACCTTTGACTTCTGTAAGACTGGCCTCGGACACATCCTCACTGAGGTCAATTAGCGTGCCTTCTGACTTGCATCGTGGAAGGACGTTATTGTTGTTGGTCACGCGAATGCGATGGGCAGCCATGATGTCACTAGCCTCGCTCTGACTTGCTCACACTTCCATTGCCCCAGTGCATATACAGCTTGGTCATTGGCAGCTGTCCATGTTAAACTGCACAAACCCAAAGTTCGAGGCTTTATTGGTGAAACTGCTTGCATCCCTGGAAACAAGCCACAATGAGGAGAGATGGTCATTAAGATGAAAACGCTTTAGCAGTATTGCTTCAAAGACAACCTGGAACGTTATATAATGTAATGAAGGCAGTGCTACTCGATGCGAGTGAGAGCTGAAGAGATCACATCACTTAATTGGTTTTCATTTTGGTGCTGCATTTATCTGCCTTTGTTGTCTGCTCTTATTTTTTTTAAGAATAGACATAAAGGCCTGAATGAATCCATCATTCAGCCAGAAACTCACATTTATCATTATTAGAATGAGCTTATCAATGATAAAGTTGTTTATCTGAATCATGTTCAGCGGCACTGTGCTGCATCGGCTTGCAAATGCTGTCAAGAACACATTGTGTCTGCTTCTTCTACATTTTAATGAGGAGCCCAGGGGGGTAAATTGAGACAGTAAATCTTAATAACAAATACGAGTGCTGCGGTTCATCTCATAAACATCCAAACAGAGCCTGAGTTTCCATTAATATTCACACAATCACAAAGTCCCTAATAACTGGACGTAAAGATGCCTACTCGATTTTGTGTCGAGTGCTTTATTACACGTTGTATTAAATATCAAATGTCAGGAATCTAAAATGGTGTTCAGCACGTTTCAGCTCTTGTCCTCCTGACCCGACACGTTAGTGAGCCGGCTGCAGGTTCTGAGCATCATCATCACCCATGTCACGATTTACAAGCTTTTAGCGTAAGCTGCTGTTTGGCTCGGAGAGAAACAGCTTGCGGCTTTCCTGCATGATTGCTCCAACCTCTGGCTGAGAGGATCAACGTTATTAATCTGCCTCTGACGTGACAGACATGCAGAACGCTAATGCGATGTAAGATGGGCTATAATTAGCCGGGGCTAAATCACAGGCCTGCTAGTCCAAGGTCACGACAGCGCCGAGGGGGTCCATTTAGGGGGGCAAGATCTTGACAGTGAATGAAAAATTTTATATTAAATAAATATTGTTAGGCACTGTGTTGAAAAAACATTATAACTTTAACCTGCTTGTGAATCCAGATCTGATTAGATTTTGCGATGTTGCAATTTACGTTTGATTCAATTCAACATATTAGTTTCAGGGAGCTATTTTTCTCACAGGATTTAAAGTATTAAAAAAACTATTACTTAATACACAAAGTAATAAACAATGCTGTGTAACTTTTTTTGTTGATTGATTAGATGCAATGTCTTGGAAAAAGCGTTTATCTTTTCTTCTCCACACTCCAGTCCAGTAGGTGGCAGTATTACACCAACTGCACATATACTGAAAAGAAGAAAAAGCAACAATATTGCAAAATGAGATTATTTTATATTTTTCCAGCATTCTGTCTATTTTAGACTTTTTACCATTTGTAAATTTGACCAAATTATTTTAAAATGTGTGAACTGATTCTAAATTAAAAACTGACTGATTGATTATGTAAATCAAATTAACAAAAGAAAAAAATCAATTTGCAGTAAATAGGAGGGAATAAATCCTTAAATCATCGTCCGTGTCTTAAGAGCCCAAAACGCCCAACAGTTCCCCTTCATAAGACTGACCAACCTTCCTGTTTTAACCTCCAACTTTCCTGTAAAACTGTAAATGTACCTGGATATTACATTTACGTTCAGATAAAAGATTTACACTTATGGAAGATCTGATGAAAAAGCTTACGTCTATTTCTTTTTTTCCTTCAAGACTTCAAAGAAAGTCTCTCCATCAGGCATGTTTTCATTTGACAGATTTCTCTCGAGCGCAGGAGTGCGCAGGTAGCGCAGGACCGTTAATGGACGTGAACTAGGTCAGATCAACCGCGTGCGTCTTTTAGGGATCGCCTCGGGCGGCCCGAAAGCACTCTGCTGTGTCCACGTGTGATTCATAATTCAGATACTGAGGAGCTGGAGAGAAAAGTTTCATGCTGAAGAGAGAAAAAGAACAGAAAGAGTGGCGTGGACGCTGCACTGTGGTGTGCTGCTGTTGTGGTCGTTGTTGCAGTGCTAATGCAGGGGCTGTAGGGGCTGAACGTTTCATTAGCGCTGGTGCTGAGGGCAGAAAGTGTGAGTGATGAAAAGCGTGGAGGGTGAGAGAGCTGGGCGGATGCAGATCGATGGTGGTGTAGCTGTGCTGTCGCTCGCGCCGGGTCAGCCTCAATATTAAACAACAGCTGGGTTTGTGGTGAGTATGTCTGGTGTGAACTGTGCTAATATATACGTACAGTAATTATAGTCCAGGTGGTTTATCATAAAACGATTAGAGATGAGAAACAGGACTGACCCTCGGATCTTCTTAAAGTGATTTTGCCCTGAGGAACACAACAAAGACACACAACGTTCTTACTGCTTAAAAAAGAGAGCTAAACATCTGTTAAAGAAAAGTTGAACCTGGATGAGCGTTAATAAAGCTGTAATGATGCTGAGATGATGTTCACCGTCATTTGAATGTCTTTGATAAAATGACGTTGGTAAACGACCCAAACACAACGTCACTGTAAGCTTTATCTGGAGCTGTGATGCTGATTAACATCCTTACATCCTGATTAATATACAGATATCCACGCATGACCCTTAGTTCGACACTATCCCGTCGTCGTGGAGTCTATGTCGTTTCTAATTTTGTCATTTCTAATTCTAATTTTCAAAAACTACCTGAGACCAATGTTGTCCAGATGTCCATAACACTGACCAAACTAACGTTACCGCGACGATCTGACGACCAAATGTTGGGCTGCTACGACGCTAATTACTAGAGCTGGGGGAAAATAGTTTTAGTGATGTATCGCCATTCTTCCGTCTGGCAACTCATCTATCACCACACTGACTAGCCTAGTCTGCATGTCTTTACAGGAAACCCATCAAGCACAGGGAGAGCATGCACACAGACCTCAAGGCGGGAGTCGAACCCAGACCATGGAGGTGCAAGGCTGCGTTTTCTTTCCTTGAATGCCCCGTGCTGCGCTAATGATGGGGCAATAAACAGGGCGTGGTCATTTCCAGGTCAGAGACCAGACGATCAGCTGATGCGGTGAACCTCATAACAGCTGCCGTAAGTTCTCTGCCCTGTACACGTATGAGTATGGCAGCCATTTAGACATGCCTAAAAGAAAGGTGTCAGGTTTGACGTCCCACTCTGGACCTCATGTACATCCTGATGATGAGGGTGATGATGATGATGTCATGTGGAAAGCTCAGTGGGAGAAATGAACCAGAGGAAGTTTATTTGACACAGCGATGGCTCGGTGGTGGAGGATACGGACTGCTGATCTAGTCTCAACACTGACACACACACACACACACACACACACGGAGAGCAGGTTCTGATCTAACAGCAGTTGTTAATCCAATCTGTTGTCAAATTAACTGTGCTGTTCTGAACCTCAGGAGCAGCTCATTAGTTCTGTCTCTCTCTCTCTGTCTCTCTCTCTCTCTGTCTCTCTCTCTCTGTCTCTTTCTCTCTCTCTCTCTCTGTCTCTCTCTCTCTCTGTCTCTCTCTCTCTGTCTCTTTCTCTCTCTCTCTCTCTGTCTCTCTCTCTCTCTGTCTCTCTCTCTCTGTCTCTTTCTCTCTCTCTCTCTCTGTCTCTCTCTCTCTCTGTCTCTCTCTCTCTGTCTCTTTCTCTCTCTCTCTCTCTGTCTCTCTCTCTCTCTGTCTCTCTCTCTCTGTCTCTTTCTCTCTCTCTCTCTCTGTCTCTCTCTCTCTCTGTCTCTCTCTCTCTGTCTCTTTCTCTCTCTCTCTCTCTGTCTCTCTCTCTCTCTGTCTCTCTCTCTCTGTCTCTTTCTCTCTCTCTCTCTCTGTCTCTCTCTCTCTCTG
>JAAGKR010010476.1:0-22630 GCA_011419295.1 Clarias macrocephalus | reverse complement strand
GCTTTTCTGTGGGATTGAATCAGACAGACTAGACTTCACTCCCCACAGGTGGGTGCCCATGATCCTGTCTCTAGTTTACTAGTGTGTAATTGATAATCAATGAAATTCGATTCGTTTTGCTGAGTTGTTAAAGTTGTGGGTGATTAATATTTTAAAGGAATAATTTCTGCTTTTTTTTTCATTAAAATACTGCCATTGAATGAGTATATAACTTTAAATGTGCGTTATAGTTCAGCGCCACAGCCTGCATAGTATGAGAAGAAGAAAAAAAGAAAGTGTAGAAACTTATATGATAACATTTTATTTTGGATTTTTTTTTCTCTGGTATTCTGGCATGGTATCACTGATTCAGTTTCTCTTCTCAATTCTTACTTGAATTGTTTCTTGGTGTGTTCATCGGGTTGTTCTTCAGGTTGTGTAGGTCGATTGTTCATTTTAGCAAATTGTGAAATTCAACCTGTATGTTTCCCCTGTATACTCATATTCAATAATAATTCAGCTTAATATATTTTTTTTGTTAACATAAAAAATTATTCCTCAATAAAGTTAGACAAACTTTTTCTTGTACATACAGTACTTTGGACTCTATATATATATATATATATATATATATATATATATATATATATATATATATATATATATATATATATTTACATATACAGTACAGTATGAGGGCCATGTGCTTCTATAAGACACCATATTACCTGTAATGTTAAATAAATGTTGTTATACACTGTATGTTTATCATGTCTGCATTTTTATTTTGTACAAAAATTCACTATTTGCAAACATAACTTAAAAAACGTAACGAATAAATAACCTTGTTACCTTAAGAACTCAGTTTCTCCAGCATGCAACAACTGTTTTTTTACAGTAAAACTGCACACATCTATATCGAACACTACTGATTATTTTCAGACAAACATTTTCACATCAAACATTGGCAGTGTTTATTTGATTACTCTTTATAGAAGTTTGTTTGGTGCAGAAATGTCTCAAAAGCATATTTTCTCATGCCATTTTTTTTTTTTTGCACAGTACTGTAAGTAAAACAGCTGCTAGGTTTTACTGAGCATGCTGGAAAATATGCCAGAGTACTTCTGGTAACTTTATCACACTTGCTATTTTCTATTTTTATGCAAAATCCATTTTTTATGTTTCTATCTAAAAACTGAAAAAAAAAAAAAACTTTTTTAAATAGTGAATGGTTTTAGGTACGGTAATACAGACATGATAGACATACTGTATACAGTATAACAATATTTGTATTTAAAACAATATGGTGGCTAAAACATTTGCACACTACTGTATGCAGGTCAATTCTTGTGTTTTTGTCCTGAACCTGACACAATTTACACCTGTGTTCATTCAACAATTTTTGTGAAATGGAAAACCCAATGAACACTTTGCTACCAAGAAGTTTTGACAAAGAATTAATAAATAAATAAAAAGCTGTCTTTCCTATAGCTACAGTATGTCCGAGTAAGGATTATAGCATACAACATTTCATAATTTCATAAAATTAGTAAGCAAATCCAATTTCTTTCAATTTCTGATTGTCGATACAGTTATTTGAAAGTGATTAAATCGGATTTGATTCTGTTCAGACTGGCAGCACAAATCTGAAAAATTGTTGACCTATCTGCATTGGTTGCTCCGGGAAGGACACTGGAGGCGTGAGGACACAACTGTGGCACGTGTGTTGTGTGACATCAAATGCTGGCAACTTCTAAAAACACACAGATACCAAGACAGTTAAGAATGGAGATATCACATCTCCATTCTTCAGATCACGTCGCAGTCTAGTCAGAGTGCACAACAACTCTAGACAATATCAGTGTTCTCACTCATTTTTCAATCATGCATTATGTCCATACTGAGTCATCTTGTGAACTTCCACGTCGCATTGCAAGTGACTTAACAGACCGTCTGAAATCCAATTTGAGTGGGTAGATCCGGACTGAGACATATCTTTAGGAATACTGTTTGAATCTGATTTCAAACCACCTCTTGATGTGGTTCAAATGCGATTTGCAAAAATCTGATTCAGTGTGTTTTTATTTACTGTTCAGACTACATGAAAGCAATCTGATTCCGATCTAGATATGCCGAAAATTGGATTTAGGCTAGCGGTTTGAACAAGGCACTGTAGCAGATATGGTCTGAAATGTAGGTTGTACAATTGCCTTAGGGAAAAGTCTTTTGTCCTTGCTTGACATGTTGTTCCTTATTAAATTGCGATAATTGTTTAGATATGATTCAGTGTTAAAAAGTAGCATTTTATCTATAATCCAAGTTATAGTTATAGGAACACTTCAGAGAAGAGTTCGGAGATGGGTCTTCAGATGGAACAGGACATAATCACAACTACAGTGGAACCTCGGATTGCGAGTAACGTGGTTTACGAGTGTTCCGCAAACCGAGCAAAGATTTTTAATAATTTTTTATTCGGAAACCGAGCAAGTATTAGTTTACGAGCGCCGAGTATCATGTATCACACATGCGACTCTTATTTTGACACCGAGCGTCACTCTCTCACCTCCCCCCCTCCCCCCACGGCTTGGCAAACACACAGAAACTCTGCTCATCTCTTATGAGTGTGCGCTCGCAATTTGACACCGACATACACACACGCACAGACCCCCTCAGAAACACACAGAAACTCTGCTCTGTCGCGATTCTTTTCAAAGGTAAGGTGCTGGTTCATTTGTTTTTTTTTTTACTTTACAGCAGTGATTCCCTTAGTATGCGCTCACGCCAGGTCAGAGAGATTTCTTTTCCCCTGTTAAAACGGTGTTTCCCTTGCGTGTGTGTTTGTTGTGAAACTTAAAAATGATTCCCTTAGTATGCGCTCATGCCAATGTCAGAGATTTCTCTTTTTTTCCTGTTAAAACGGTGTTTCCATTGTGTGTGTGTTTGTTGTGAATCTTATAAAGCGAGGTGGGGAGAGGGAGGATGAGTGTTACTGTGTAAAACAAGGCGAGTGAAGGGGCTAATTCCACACACACACACACACACACACACACACACACACACACACACACACACACACACACACACACACGTGGAACACCAATGGAAATGTCAGGATTTATTTGTACTTTTTTTTTTAAGGTAAAGTGCAGATTAATTTGTTTTATTTTCATTTTATAGATTGTATTAATTATTTTTATGTATTTATTTTTTGGGGCTGTGGAACAAATAATTTGAGTTTTCATTATTTCTTATGGGAAATGATGATTTGGTTTACGAGTGTTTTGGAATACAAGCCCACTTCCGGGAACGAATTATGCTCGTAATCCAAGGTTCCACTGTACTTCAGAATGGACCACAACCCTTTTTTTTAAAGACAGAAAATAACTTCTAGCTCACTGTAGCATACAATTTATACTGTACTATTGATCAATTATGTTCTTTTGTTCTTAGATAGACAAAACAGGTATTTTATTATCAGAGCTTTCATTTGTATTGTGATATTCTCAACAATTTAATGTCCAAACTTTTGTTCTTGACTAACATTAGTTAGTTAACTGGTCTATATGTTGGTTTACATTTCTTCCAATATATATATTTTATTTTTTTGAATATTTTTTATGTATTCATATACACTGGCCATTTCATCTGGTAAACCTTGCTATTACTGGTTGGACCCCCTTTTGCCTTCACAATGCCTTAATTCTTCATGCCATAGATTCAACAAGGTGCTAGAAACTTTCTTCAGAGATTTTGGTCCATATTAACATGCTAGCAATATACAGTTGCTGCAGATTTGTCAGTGATGCGTATCTCCTGTTCCACCGCACCCCAAAGCTACTTTATTGGCTTGAGATCCAGGGACAGTGGAGGCCATTTGAGTAAAGTGACCTCACTGTCATGTTCAAGAAACCAGCTTGCTATGATTTTGGCTTTGTGACATGGCAAGTTATTCTGTGACCATTAAGGAATGGACATGGTCAGGTAGGCTGGTTCTTGGCCCAAAGTAGGCCAAGAAATGGCCCACAACATCACACTACCCCTCACACCATTACACTACCATCACCATCAGCTTTACAAGGCAAGATGTATCCACGCTTTCATGCTAATTCTGACCCTAGCATCCCAGTGTCACAACAGAAATCGTGACATATCAGACCAATCAACGTTGTTTCCAATCTTCTGTTGTCCAATTTTGGTGAGTCCATGCAAATTGTAGCCTCTTGTTACCTGTTCTTCTACTTCGATAGTCCTGCAAAGTTCAACTTGTATGTTCAGAGATGCCCCTTTGCATACCTTGGTTGTAACATGATGCTTAACAGTTGCCTTTCTATCAGCTCAGACCAGTCTGTCAGTCTGTCAACCTCTGGTCACAACTAGGTATTTTCACCCGGTGAACAGCCCTCACTGAATATTTGCTCTTTTTTTAAATTTATTTTTTTATTTTTTTTTACACCATTCTCTCTTAACTCTAAAGATTGTTGTGCATAAAAATTTGCAGTTCCCGGAAACAGTAAGATCAGCCCATCAACCCACATTCTTTTTTTATTGATCGTGTATAATAATCTCTCTAGCAGTGTTTTTACTGCACTACACACAGGTAGTGCAGCCTATTCATAACTCAGCACTACCTGAACAAATACTGCAGACATAAGACAGGCCCAAAAGACATTAACATTGTTAGCATTCACAACGATAACACAAGGTGCCATTAACGTTCCTCCACGTATAAATGATGTTGTTACTGTAAGACATGTGGTGGAGTGGCTAACACTAGCACACATTTATCTTATTCGAGAGTATTAGCATGTGCCTCCCACACTGATACTGTATCTGCAGACTCGCTTGGCTTTTGTTTGATCTGCTGAGCCACAATCTCATTCATCCTGTGTGTGTTTGTGTGTGTGTGTGTGTATGTCTGTATGTGTACAAGAATGTCTGTACTGAGTGGTAATAATATGAAAAAAAAAAAGATCAGTTTTTGTTTCTTTTCTAGCAATCTTTGGGAACCATATATGGGAGGTAAACAGCAAACATGACATGATCTCTGAGAGAATTCTGAGTAATGTTCATTCACTGCTAATTCTTATTAGCAGCTAACATACACCACGCTTACTTTGAAGTGCTTTTGTAAAAGTAAATTGTACAGGATTTTATCCATTTCATGTTATTGCTAGGCTAAGCTGACCTAAGATGCGCTAACCTGGCTCAGAGTTTTCAGTTTTAGTCTTTTTCTTGTTACAGATTACTAAAGTAATATATAGCCATAGCTACTCAACTTACACCAATGTAAGATTTTATTAGAGCTTTGTAAAGTAATAGCTATAATTGTTTTTTTTTCTCAGTGTTACTGATAATGCAAGCTACCTGGCTGGAATGAAGACTATCTATATAAATAAAAGAAGTTTTACTTATGCATAAGTTAAATCAAAATGTTGAGTAAAAGTGATGATATGAACAGTTATGTGCTGGATTTAATGATCAAATTTAAAATAAGTGACTAATAAACTACTTGTCCAATGTAAACAAACACTTGCACCAATAGATATTAATTAGAAAAGCTAAACTGAATAATTTTACTGGGATTAGTTCATATTTTCACTGCTGAAATAACAGTGCTATGAGTGAATTTCGTTTTAATCTAATTGTTTTAAGAAAAAAAAATCTATCTTTATCCTGATCTACTTTTTTGATTTCTCATCTGTGATTTACTTTCTGATTACCGAACAGAGAGTGTATTTCGCTGGTGACGAAAGGAGTACAACTTCGAGCAAACAACCTTTTCTATATCCTCTATTTCCCATTGATTCACACTAAAAAATGCTCGGTTGTTTTTACTACCCAAACGCTGGGTTGCCTCTGTTGGGTCATTTTTCTGGGTTATTTACAGGGAATTGGGTACTTTTTGTTCAACCCAGCTTTCTGCGTTGGAGTTGGGTTAGCTAGTGACAGCTAACATCACAGACAAGACCGCCCCTCCCCCCGAAGTGCACCGGTGTATTCAGTGGCTGTGTCAGCTTTGTGTCGTTTTTTTTGGAGCCGCTAAAAAAAAACGTTAAATACAAGGTCTGTATACACACTTTCACTCACCTGTGACTGAATTTGTTATCATGTAACATTTATTACTGTTACCGTGTTAATGTTACACTCAAAATTTCAGCCTGGTCTGTGCTATAGCATGCTAGTTTATCTGACAATAGCTGCTAGCTAGCCAAACCAAAGAACCCCACCTGTGTATGAAAGAAACTGCAAAAGTGCTTTTTAGCTTTCTTTGTAGGATGCTTGCAGGGTGTATGAAGATGGATAAGTCATGAATGAAAGCTAAACTGTTAACTGTAGTGCTAGCATGATGCTAGCATTTAGCTAGGTTGCTAGCGTTATCAACCACATTAACATTAGAACTTTATTAATCTCAGTGCTTGAGACAAGAAAAAGCTGAGGTATAATAAATATTTATATTTATTTTTCAAAAGTACAAGATCAGATAATACAAAGCAAGTTCAACAGCGACATCATTACGATACTATTACTGAGAAGCACTAATGCCTGAGAGCAGTGCTGGTCATTATCTCCCAAAATCAGGATGTAGGGGTGCGGCCTCGACACTTCAGCCTGCTGGAGATATTCCACGGTGTTGGTTTCAACCTTAGAAAGAAAGAAATTAAAAGTTTATGGAAAAATCGAGAGGGTTTGCTAGTATGCATATTTGTAAGAAGATTAGTGTTTTGTAACACCTCAGCTTTTTATATGTGGTTGCTAACGCTAGCAACCTAGCTAAATGCTAGCGTCATGCTGGCACTACAGTTAACAGTTTAGCTTTCATTCATCACTTTACCATCTTTATACACCCTGCAAGCATCTACAAAGAAAGCTAAAAAGCTCAGACATTTTTGCAGTTTCTTTCATACACAGGTGGGGTTCTGTGGTTTGGTTAGCTAGCAGCCATTGTCAGATAAACTAGCACGCTATATGAAAGTTTGAGTGTAACGTTAACACAGTAACAGTAATAAATGTTACATACAGTGAACAAATTCAGTCATAGGTGAGTGAAAGTGTGTTTACAGACCTTGTATTTAACGTTTACATTTCCTCTTAAATGCGTGAGGAGGAAGACCAAAAAAACAGACACGAATTTGACACAGCCACTGAATACACCAGTGAACTTCGGGGGAGGGGCGGTCTTGTCTGTGATGTTAGCTGTCACTAGCTAACCCAACTCCTAACCCAACAAACAAAAAGTACCCAATTCACTATAAATAACCCAGAAAAATGACCCAACAGAGGCAACCCAGCGTTTAGGTAGTAAAAACAACCCAGCATTTTTTTTTGGTGTGTAGTACGTGGGCTTCAACCTGGAATTACAATTATATCCCTGATTACATTAAAGCTGAAATAAATCTTGTTTTAAGCTTTAACCTTTTTAACTATTTCTACTTTTCCCATCAACAACGTGGACTTACACTAGTATATACTGGTATATATGTAATATTTAGAGCTAACCTGAGAAGTTTGTGAGAATTTTCATGCATTCATGCAAATCTTTACAAATACTAGATATCTACCTATGTAAGCTAACCTGACACAATTGTATTAATAATTAATAATTACAAATATGATTCATATAAATTTTCCAAAATATTACAATTTTGCACTATTCCATTCTAAACGTCTTGATCGTGGGTATAATGGCACCAGATACTTCATCTGGGTTCTAGGAATGTAAATCATTGAGCGTTATGAGGAACCACAGGCCCATTAGCACTTGAACTGGTGTCTGCATATGTGTGCATGTGTTGTATACGATATTTGGCTCATCTGTCTTCTTTAATGCTCAGTGTCAAAGCTAGGAACCATTATCTCCTCAGCTCTGTGTAAACACATGAGGCCAGACAGCTGTGCGTGCACACACGCACACACACACACACACACACACACACACACACACACACACACACACACACACACACACACACATACATTAATATGGACTCATGTACACACTTGCATGTTCACATTGGTAATCATGGGCCTACCACACACGTACACTCAAGAACTTTCACATTTTTCAGACAAGCTCGTAAACGAACCCACATATATAAATAGGCAACTTATTAATGCCAAGAAAAACATGCAGTTGTGATGCTGACTTGATTTTTCTCACGAGCTTATACTCATGAAAGCAACCCGCCCCCCCCCCCCCCCATACACACATACACACTACAGTTGCACGCAAACTCCTTTGCTATTTCTGGGAGATGTGAAACACTGTGTTTGTCCATCTATGTGCATATATGTATATGTTCACAAAGTGGAAGTCCTAAACAAGCATCGCCAAACATGGCTGATAGCTTTATTTGTATTGAAAACCCAATTCAGATTAGTCAAACTCTGATGTGAGCCTACTGTATACATGTTAGTGGTGGTGGGAAGCAAGCAAAGCCCTCTGACCTTTCACGACCCATCACACCCCCTCTGGGAAGTCCAGACTTCAGACTGGCAGCATGTCTACATTCCCAGGACCACTACTTTCCCTACAAATTCTCCCCTCTATCAGGGCCTGAGAGAGCCATCATGAAGTTTGCGGTCCATGGTTCTGCTGGGCTCATGTCTTATTTTGCTGTGTTGTATCCTGTTAAGGTGAGGGAATATTCTTGCATGGTGTTACGTGAATTACATGGACATGTGGGTTCAGTGGGCCACTAATCTGTCAGTAGGGACTGGACTGAAACAAACAAACAAACCAAAAAAAAATAATAATAATAATATCACTCTCTATTATCGCAATCAAAGGTTTTGACACTCCTTTGAATTCAAAGATTTTTTATTTTGTGATTTATTTTCTACATTCTATAACAATACTGGCGACTTTAAAACTATGAAAGAAATCTGGAAAATGGAATTATGTAATTAAGTAACAACAACAACAACAACGACAACAATAAAAAGTCAGTTTTTAATTTCATTTCATTTCATTTCATTTTAAGACATGAAGGTCAGTTGTTCAAAAACATTATTATGTCAAGTGCATTTGCAAAACCAATCAAGCACCATGAAGACCATCCCAGGAAAGTGAGGCCAAAACTTCATTTAGAGTTATTGTTGTTGGTCTTTTGACTGCTTCAGTCGAGGGGCTGCCACAGCGGACAGATCTGCAAACGACTCTGGCACAGGTTTTTACTCTGTATGCCCTTCCTGATGCAACCCCCCCATTATATCTGGGCTTGGGACTGGCACTGCGTCCAGTGACAGGGGTTTGGCCATTGGGTTGGAATTAAACACAGGCCTTCTACATGGCAATCGAGAAACCTACCACTGAGCCACCAAGGCCCTTTAGAGTTACCAGCCTCAGAAATCACCAATTAACAAACAGCACCTCAGATTAGAGCCGTTATGAAGGCTATAAATAGTCTCAATATCAACTGTTTAAAGGAGATTATTACATTTTTTAGATGCATTCGTGCATTGTTTTAAAGAAATGTAGAAAGAAACAAAAATCAGGAGAGACCACAGAATTAGAAGGTATGTCTGAACGTTTTACTGTTGGTGTATGTTTATGCTTACTGGGCTTCATGGTGGTGTAACTTAAATGATGTAACTACAGGGTGGGTGCACTAGTCATCTAGTCATGCAGCGTCTGAAATACAAACATCAGAGCAGGAGTCATGTGGTTGTTCGAAAAATGATTTTAAATAATAATAATAATAATAATAATAATAATAATAATAATAAGTTGTATATTAACTTGTAAATTGATTAGTAAATTATTTAAGTAAATGTATGTTGTTGACTTTTTTTTGTTGAAGGCATGAAACAATTAAATTAAACTAAACTACCCATCTACTACCTACTGTTCTACTTTTTCCCCCCCAGTCAATTATGTCTCCACTCAACCACAACATGGACACACACTATAGCCTTTAGTTGCTCATTGGATTTGCCAATACATTTTATTATTTTTCATTTTTCTCCCCCTGTATGAACATACAAAGGTAGGCAACAAGGACACCCCATGTGAACACGTGTCACATCTCGCTTCGCTGTGTTTAGGATAAAATCTTTCCTCAATGGAGCTGAAACACACGGTTCCCACGCTTCACATATTTATCCAAAGCTATTTTAAAATCGGTACGAAGCTGTGTGAAAATCTCTCGTTCTGTCTTCCTGTGCTTTGCCTGCGTTTTCAACTGTAGTTTCAATGTTGGGAAAATAAATATGAAGGAACAAACTATGAAGCGGGGAAGAAAGACACTGTTCCAAAAAAACATGTCCGAGGTAATGATGTTCCCTTTGGCGGGAAAAATTTTTTTTTTAATATGGGCTATTAATACCATTCATAATGAATGAATAAAATATTTAATAAATAATAAATTAATATATAAAATGTACTATATTGCATGAATTATTATTTTTTTTATGCGCAATTTAAATACAATATAAAACAAAATGTAAAAAAGAGACTAAATTAGTACCTTTAATAAATTATAACATCAGTTAATTTAACCATTTTTTTATTTCATGTAAAATGGTTTCAAAATAAATTAAACAAACAAAATCTAATTAATTTGATTTATTACAATTATTATTTTTACTTTGTCTAGGTATACAATATACAGTAGGACCTGGTCACCTCCTACTCCAGAAATGTATAGAAATTTGCAAAAAAGAAAAAACTAAGGAAAAAAAAATCTAAAACAGAGGAACGAAAAGAAGAAGAAGAAGAAGAAGAAGAAGAAAAAAGAACGCGATGTATCTGTAAAGCATGTCCTCCCTCATGCCAGCCAGTCATGACAAAGTGCTTTGAACTGATTAAATGAGATTAAACAGTGTCATTTATTTGCTTTCTGAAATGCCACATCAAGGGCGCCTTAAGGTCGAACGCCTTGTTACTCAATTTAGTCAAAGTGAAAGAGCAGCGTGAATCTGAGATCAGACCGCGGAGGGACAAGGGTCACGGCCAGTTCAGCGCAGCTGTCTCCAGAGAAAGGTCTTCCTTCATTTTTAGGGCCTAACTTACACAAGATCAAACAAACGCTGCCTTTCTCTGCACCATGGGGCCGAGCGAGAAAGAGAGAGAGACAGACCAAGCGGGCGCCTGTAACTGGAGCCAGGTCCAAGCAATTATCTCTGATAATTAGATCGCAAACCCAAAGCGCGCGCACACACACACGCACACATGCGTACACACAGACACACACACACACACACACACACACTAGCAGGCTCTTGGCCTGCCCCAGCATGGCAGCTCAAGGACCTCTAATTCAGTCTAGCAGGGGACATTCAAACATCGGGCCCAATTAGGAGGCCAAGGAGGGCACGCAAACAGCTGGCCTTGGGTTCCGGAATGCACCCACTTCAGTTCATCTAATACCTCCATAATAGAGCTGACCTCAACCGTGCGTGTGTGCGTGTGTGTTTGTTTTCGGAGAGAGCCACTTGTGTTTCCTGGTCCAACTAGAATGGAGGAAGCTGCAATAGCCCGAGCCTATATCGGGCCTGCAATTAATTCCCGCGGCCGAATAATAAAAGACTCAAACATGTCTATCATTCGGTTCTGAGAACAAGAAAAGAGACACGAGAGGAAAGGACGAAGGCTGAGTAAGCCATTCATCCGACGGACTGAAACAAAGAATTGTAAAAACATGCACGGAAGCGTTCAATACTGTATGGCTACATGTTAGTTTTGCTTCAATACTGGGCTCTTTCTTTTTTTTTTTTTTGTTTCCTTGTTTTTTTTTTTTTTTTTTTTTTACCTGGCCGGGACCTGTAGAAAAAAAAAGAGGAAAGGACAGACAGATGAGCAGCTGTAGGTTTGTGTCATTCATTGGTCATTAATGTCCTCTTAGAGCTATCTCTCTTCATTTTCTCTCTTTCCTTCTGCACTCCCCCCCCCCCCCGTCTATGTATCCATCATTCTTGCCTCTCTCTCTCTCTCTCTCTCTCTCTCTCTCCTTCAGACTGGAAATGCATTAGCCTGGCCTGAGTCTTCTTGTTGCTCCCCATCTGCTTTCACGCTCACTTACTCTGAATCGCAACAGAACAAACAGCACAAAATCACAGCAGAGCAAAACGTACAACTGTCATTATACATACAGTATAGCATCCTGTCATTACGCTGTAAGAAAGAGTGGCGCGGGGTAGCAATAAAAAAAAAAAAAAAAAAAAAAAAAACTGTGCCAGTAGGCGTCTGTGTGTTTGTGTGCACATATAAACATGCACATATACACACACACACACTGAAATAAACAGCTCAGCAGGAGGTCACAATCCGCCGATGTGGGCAATCCCAGCTTTTCCTGGCCAGGCTACAGAAGACTGGACAGGCCGCAGCTTTATGAGGCCGCACACAAACACAAACACACACCCAAGGCATGGACAGATGTGTGTCGCCAGCTGTTGAGATATGAACAGTGTGGTAGGCTTTTTTTTTTCCCCCTTAGTTTCAGAGAGGCAATTTGTTGTAACACTGTTTGCGTAGGAACTACTGACTACTTTTGAAACTAAAAAAAGTTTTTTTTTTTTTTGGCTTAATGACTATTTATAATACTATTGTTGCAAATTTGTACTTTTGAAAATATTTGAATTCCCATTAAATAGTTTCCAGTAAATTGGTTTATTTATGCTACTGTTATGTACATTTTATTTACATTCTGTGCAGACTAGTTTTATTGTGTGAAAGTGTGATTGGAAATAAACTTCTAGATGAAGTTAAACGCAAGTTCAAACTTATCTCTAGTTGGAGATTTCCATGTTGGTCAGCCTCTGAAAAGTCGGAGCAGATGAACTATTCTGATCACGTACCCAAGCTGATCATCCCCAAGCTCTCAACAGCTGTACAGCTGTTCTTCAAGTTTGTTTAACGCGTATATATGAGCATAACTGAGCCGGCGCAGTCGGTGATGGACTAAAATGTCATTCTAAAGTTCTAATGAACAAAGTGCTGCTGCTGGACATCAAACAAGATAATTGCTTCATTGATGTGTTTATTTTATAGACGCTTATTGAACATGAGCGCCCTGAAACATACTCACATGCTCACAGCACCCTCCCGACTGTTTTGACCCTTTTACCTTTCACCTCCACTTGAACTGCTGCTGGTGGTGTGTGTGTGTGTGTGTGTGTGTGTGTGTGTGTGTGTGTGCATGATTGTACTCACGTGTGTGAGTGCCAGTGGTTAACATCATCAGCATATACACTGCTGGAGTGTCTTGCTGCACAAAACCTGGGCTCTATCCAGTCACTGGAAAACACACACACATTAAGAGAGAGAGAGAGAGAGAGAGAGAGAGAAAGAGAAAGAACTGTCAGTGGAAAACTCTTTTGAGGAGCCCCATAGAGAAGACTGGAGGTCTGATCAAAGCATGGCTTCAATTGTTGCCCCGACCCTGCCCCCTCCTTCCTTTTCTGCTCCTCATATGCAGACAGGCGTGATAACAGCACCCTGTGGGCCAGCCTGGAGGTTCATACACACACAGACACACACACACACACACATAGAGACAAGTATAACAAACTCACAGCTTAAACCTAGATACCCACACTAATCATGCATCGTCTAACCAAACAATGTTGGAGTGAAAAATAATGCTCATTATCTGAAGTGTATGGTATACACCAGGGAGACCCGGACAGTGGAAAAGTAGAAACCTGCCCTGTAGCCCACTTGGTAACGGACAAAATAGGCATCGACGGATTGTGTAAAAAGCCATTAGTTCACGTTCACCATGGCACGAGATAGATAAAGAGACAGAGGATCTGAGAGTGTGAATAGTTGAAATGCTTTGTGTCAAACAGGTCAAAAATAATCCCTGGCCCTTCATGGTAAAATAACCAGAAGGGGGAAAGGGAATCTATGGAATTCTATTATTTATTTTTTTAGATTTGCTTGGCAACACCAGGAACGTGTTTCCTCTGTGAAAGGATGTTGACTATTAATGTTTTTACAAAGAAATGACAATTCATCCAAAATTCAATTACAAACTCACAAGGATTCAGTTACAGAATTCAACAGAATTTAAATACAAATTCATCAGAATTCAAATAGAAATTCATAAGAGTTTAAATACATATTTAACAGAATTCAATTACAAATTAAACAGCATTCAATTACAAATAAAATAGGATTCAATTACAAATTCAATAGAATGAAAAAATGAATCAGAATTCAAAAACAAATGAATTAGAATTTAAATACACATTCAACAGAATTCAATTACAAATTAAACAGGATTCAATTACAAAGTCAATAGAACTCAAATACAAATTCAACAGTATTCAAAAACAAATTAATCAGAATACAAAAACAAATTAATCAGAATACAAAAACAAATTAATCGGAATTCAAATACAAATTAATGTGAATTTAAATACACATTCAATAGAATTCAAATACAAATTATACAGAATTCAATTACAAAATCAATAGAACTCAAATACAAATTCAACAGAATTCAAAAACAAATCCAACAGAATTCAAATACAAATTCATCAGAATACAATTAATAATTTATTAGAATTCAAATACAAATTCAATTGAATTCAAATACAAATTGAATAGAATACAATTACAAAATTCATCAGAATACAATTACAAATTTATTCAAATTCAAATATAAATTCAATAGAATTCAAATACAAATTCAACAAAATTAAAATAGAAATTCAGTAGAATTCAAATTACAAACTCACCAGAATTGAATTACAAAATTCATCAGAACTCAATCACAAATTCAGTAGAATTCAATTACAAATTCACTCACTCACTGACTCAGCATCTACACCGTTTTATCCTATATTCAGGATTGCAGGGGGGCCTGAAGCGTATCCCGGGAAACTTAGGGCACAAGGCGGGGTACACCCTGCCCATAATTCACAAACTATGGGCAATTTGGGAACGCCAATTAGTCTAATCTGTATGTCTTCGGACTGTGGGAGGAAACTGGAGTATCCAGAGGAAGCTCACCAAGCATGGAGAGAACATGCAACCATAAACACAGAAGTGGGAATCGAACCTCATTGGAAATCGAACCCGGACCCTGGAGATGCACAGCGACAGTGCTCACCACTAAGCCATTGTGCCGCCTCAACAGAACTCAATAACAAATTCTGCAGTTTCATTCATTTTTCTACATATTTATCCATTTCAACCGTTGGTTAAAAAAAAAAAAATCATGTGAGTCAGATGCACTGATGCTATCTTCTGTTCTTCTGTAAGTTGCCATGATGGAAAAATCAGATGGTTGAAGGTTGAAATTCGCTGCTCTAAGCCGTGCAATTGGAAATTGCCTTAACTTTAGAACGCGGTGACACAATGATGTTTGTGGAGTAAGATAATGCCATTGGATTGTAAAAGAAAACAAAAAAAACACAGATCTAACATCTGGTCTTTAGAAGTTATATTCAAAAGTGAAGCAGTTACAAACAAGATAATCTCAACCTTTTGAAGGCAGGCTACAGGAAAACGTCTGCGATACTGACGGAGACCAGACCAAGTTTGAACAGTGGCCTGCAAAACTATGTAAGGAGTAACAGCATCAAACCTTCCACAGAGATGTGAAGCCGTATCAGGCGAGCAACAAGCAAATAACCTAAATTTTGTCCACTAAAGCAAAACTAATAGAGTGATCACGGAACGGAAAATGACAAAAAATCGTCCAGAGAAAAGTCAAATCCAAAACGACATCCTAATGAAAGTCATAATCAGTTATATTATCGTGATCACTGCTCGGTTCATGGCAATGCTTGTTGTAATTCTACGCATCAATAGCTTTTTCAAATAACCAAGAAACGTTTTTTTGCATTCATTTTATTCAACTAATTAAGTGAAAGATACTAAGGAGGATAATGCACCATGGAACAATTTCCTTCTGCTCTCCTTTCCAGAACATTTCCAACCCATTTGCTAACTTTCTGCTATCAACCACATCGAATTATACCGAAATTCTAACATGAGAAATAAGTACAAAATATACTATAGTGTAGTTTATGTGAGCAAAATAACTCTTTGTCAGGCATGATTGGCCAGCAGCCAAGACAAGGTGATTGCATAAACTAAATCTGATTGCATGCTGGCTCGCGGATCTGCGCTGGCTAGCATGACCGGCTCCTGTCTCACCCTGCCTTGTGTTCTTCATCAAGTCAATCATGCACATCTGATTAGCGTCCGACTCTTCCTGCATGTTGGGTCAGCTTACTCTACTGGTTTAACACCACTCTGAAGACTTCTAAACACAAGACCCGCCGATTAACACAGGACTCCTGAGCACTGATTGGTGGCCAGGTGGGGTTATACGAGGTCAGTAATTATAATCAGTCTTATAGGGCAAATCATTGAGGAAGCCTGGGTTATACCCTGCGACATGGAAAATCAGACATACTCTAGTCGGACACCACAGCATCGTCTGCTCCGAGTTAGCGCTTTTTTTTATTATTGTGTTTAGTGTGATAGTTACTGCACTGATTAATTGCCAATCATAAAAGGAGCAGCAGGAAGCGAGACCGCTTGGAGAAAACTGGATACTCCAAACTGAACATTCCTTAATCAATGTCATCACGGCAGATACTAATTAGTTACGTGGAATCCGGGTTTAACTTTGCATGCCAGAGTATCAGTAATTAAATTGGCATGGAGCTGCTCTGTTATTTCATCAGAGCCTGCATGCTAGGCTACAGGAAGAATGACAACACTCCCTATTGGTTAAGGGTATGAGTTCCCTATACTGGGATATACATGATAACCCTGTTACTTGATTATTGAGTTATATCCATCCATTCATCCCTCTATCTAGGAAACTCTGTAGTCCAAATAAGAACTGTGGAGGCAAATGGTGACCGTTTCTTATGACTGTGGTAGGATCTACGGTCAACATTTACATGCTCAATTTGGGAACAGAAACAGAAGAGACACTTTGAATAATGGAATGGAGAAACTATCTGGCACTAGTTCGGTTTGAACTTCTGACTTATGGCCTCTTTGGTTGCTTTCTCTGGCCAATCAGTCCTGGTGGCCTTCCTGCATTTCACCGCTGCTTAAATTGGAGCTGATGGGTCCCATCCGGCGTGTCTTCATTCAGTAAGAGCGGTGCTTTAAAACATTTAGCATGTGACCATTATGCTAGAGGAAGAGGGAGCCTAACGAAGTAGTTCAGAGGGTGTAATAGGCAGTGGCGGCTGGTGCAAAAAAAATTGGGGGGCGCAAACAAAATTAAAATTAAACTTTTAATACTGGCCTGTAAATAGGCATTTATCAGGTGATTGCGCATCATTAAGGCCTGACTCACATCGCATCCAGTCAGCAGCTCCGCTTGCCGCAAGAAGTGCTGGACAAAACTCGTTGAGAACGGTCCAATCACATGAGCCCAAATATTTAAAAAACAATATTGATTCGCTAAGAACAAAAGTGGGAGGGTTCGGGGCGCACAGTGCTGCGACCCAGGATGATGTGACAAAATCCAATCAGAGCTCAGCCTCAGGTCACATGCTTTTCAAAAATTTACGCGCCTACCTAGACACTCGTTTGTCCGGCGCCCCGCGTACACGAACACAAATGGACGTAATACAGTTTAGATTTTTCAAAATTGCAAATAAATTATATTAAGAAATACAGCGGAATACTGTGACTAAACTAAATTAAAATAAATAATTAGTATGTTAAATAATTACTTGTTAAAGGAGCATTCTTCACTGTCTAACTTTAAGGGGGGCGGCCGCCACTGATAATAGGCCTTGTTACGCATCATAACTCTGTTTGTGAGTTTTGAAACAGGATGAGAGGAAGCAAAGCCACTATGATACAGATCTTATCAATGTAATTATACCGGTACAAAAAAGAAAAATCTGCTGCGATATAAAAATAGACTAAGTGATAGAATAAAATAGAATAATAGTGCAGCTTTGACAAGTTATTTCGGGAGCATTTTAATTAGAAGACAGTCCCAAGGACAGGTAGCAGCTATAGCAATTTCTGGCAGCCTTCATAAACATTTATCAGTCTATTAGCTAGTATCAACTTCTGTAAAGTTTTATTATGATTCTGTCAGTTTTACAATCAACCACCCTAGGCATGATCGATCGATCGATCGATCGATCGATCGATCGATCGATCGATCTCACTCACTCACTCACTCACTCACTCACTCACTCACTCACTCACTCACTCACTCACTCACTCACACTCTCTCTCTCTCTCTATACAATGCTTTATCCTGTATACAGGGTTGCAGGGTGCCTGGAGCCTATCCCAGTAGACTTGGATGGGGTACCAATCCATCGCAGGGCAAACACACACAAAGGGACAATTTGGGAACACCAATCTTTGGACTGTGGGAGGAAACTGAAGTATCCGGAGGAAACACGTGGAGACAAGGCAAACTTCATACACACAGAGTTGGGAATCGAACCTGGCCAGGAATTGAACCCAGACCCTGGAGGTGCAAGGCAACTGTGCTAAGCACTAAGCCACCGTCACAGAGAAAACATCACTTGTATTCTTGCAGGCTTATTCTTTTTCTTTTTTTAAATTCTTCTTCCACGCAAACTTTGTGAAGTAACTAGTCTCGTACCGTTTGCCGTAGACCCATAAAAGAGGTATCAAATTGTGAGGCCACAGAGGGCAATTTAAATCCTATAAGAAAAATCCTATAGACTTAACATTGAGACCAACTTTGATGGAAGTTGGAATTTGCAAGAATTTTGCAGAAATATAAATGTTACCACATTTGAAGAGGCTTGCCAGAGGGTTCCCCATTGAAACAGGAAGTACCCACAGTTGCATCCCTGCTATGGTGTCATTGAAACTAAACCTAACTGTGGATATCACTGTCATAGAGACGTGGGGGTGGGCTCATTTCACTCATGCAACCAATCAGTTTCTCAGGATCATTGTGAAGCTGTCAAGCCACGCCTTCGCAACCACTTTAGAGCACCTTAGCAACTGATCCCGTAGACTGTCATTATAAAAGTTTCGCCATGGCAAGCACCACTCACATTCTCTTTAAAAAATGTACCCGTCTAGTTACAGAGGTGTGAAGAGGGGAATGTCTATTACCGCCGCGACAAAACGACAGCGGCCAAAATAAATCAGTCGCATTTCAAAGTAATTCGTGAAATGACCGCCAGGTGGTGCAAAGCGACATTTTCCGTCGTCTCGGTTTTAAAATATAATTATATTAATTAATATGTTGTATTGAAGAAATGCTACAGTAATGGTAATTTCCACATCTGTGTATTTTATACAACAAGCATGACAAATCTGAATCAGAGCTATTGATATTTGCTCTACAATAATGAGTAAAAAAAAAACATTGAAGTTGAACATTAAAACAAGTTCACTACACTGTAAACCCTAATGCTCAAAGTAATTAAACACATTATTATATGACTTAGCCGAAATTCAGGACGCTACAAAGTTAAAAGTTTGATCACACCATCTAATTCCATGATAATTCCTGATTTTTATTTCTTCCGACATTGTAAAGCAATGCTGAAGGCAATTATTTCCAAAATATATAATAATCTGTTTAACCTTTGAACAGTTTATATTGAGTTGTATAATGTATCTGCTACTTATGCTCTGTAACGTCTTCATCACGGCTCTTATCCAAGGTGCTGTTGTGGCCGGTAACTCTAAATGAACTTTCCAACTTTCCAGCATTTCCTTTAGCCAATTTCATCATGGTGCTTGATGGGTTTTGCAAATGCACTTGACAATACAGTTCTTGTAGGAACTCATCCAGAAAAGCTGAACTTCGTGTCTTAAAATAACAAGTGACTGTTCTTGTTGTTGTTGTTACTTAAATCCTATAATTCCATATGTGTTATTTCATAGATCCAGTTGAATATTGTACTGAAAATAGAAAAAATGAATACGTTTGCCAGGTGAGATCTACGGACATTGACTACGTTGGCGTCTGAGGTAGCCAGTAAGACGTGCTCTCCAGCATGATAAAACCTCTTGGAATAAAGCTTCATAAACACTGATGCATGCATAGTTCTCACAACAAGCTTATATAGCTTGCATGAAGCTTTATAACAACCATCCTTAAGTAGTGTTTGCATAAACTCTTTTTAACTCATTAATGTTACGTGTTCCTGAATATTGAACATCACACTGCAATATAGATAAAATCCATATTAACAGAGATTGAATTTTTCTCCTACGAAACTAAGATGTCGAACTAAAGGATAAGTAGGTGGCTTGTCGCGTGTGTGCATGTAAGTGTCTAAGTGTGAGAATGTAAGTGGTGCATTAGTATCTAGAGTGTGAATGCTAGAACACACACACACACACACAACACACACACACACACACTTCAGAGACGATACATCGTGGTAGATTACTTACACCCTTTGCACAGGAGTTCCAGAGAGACAGTGAAATGACTTCTCACCTCAGTGTGTGTGTGTGTGTGTGTGTGTGTGTGTGTGTGTGTGTGTGTGTGTGTTCTACAGAATGTATAAAAGGCTTCTTTATATGTGTGCTGACATTTGGCCAAGACATATGAGTTTTATATTAAAATGCATAAAACATGTTTAAAAGAAAGTACCAATAGCAGCAACTACACGTGAGCAGATTTGACAGATTCTTTTCTAGCCTAGCCATGTCTGCTGTGTCTCTCTGAGTACTAGCTTGGGGTGTCTGATCAATTCGTTGGAATAAAACCTTGCACTTGAATCCAAATCCATATGAGTCTGGTGACGTGTCTGGCAAAGTCGCAGTCCTGTTTCTTAATTAAGGGGGGGGGGGGGGGGGGGATAATGTGATTCCGAGGTAACAATTTATCTGACATGAAGTGTAATGATCAAATAAAAATTCTTGCATATTGCATTCAAATACCGGGAATCAAACTAGACAGGATGCTTACAAGCACAGCCACAATCCTCTGCACTGAGAGAGTGCGAGAGCAAAAAAATGTTGTCACGCTGATTACACATGTATGTGAGAAAAGCAGGACATGTCAGTTTCCATTAGAGGGATATGAATTTCGCACTCATGTCTCGAAAATTTGTGCCGAAAACCCATTAATGTCCTGTTAAAACACTTCTGGTGAGAGAGAGAGAGGGGGGAAGTGAGAGGCCGAGAGGAAAAGAGAGCTTTTCTGCCAGCACTTTTGCTGCGGCTCTCGCCAGCTGAGGTGTCGGATCAACACGCACTTAAATCGCACCATCAAACTTTAATGGAGGCATTAGAGGCCAGAGAGTTTGGCTCTGACGTTCCCATCAAATACTTACACGGAGCATGTGTAGAGTGTAAGGTGTACTGGTGGAATTCTCCCGCCAATAATGTGTGCAAGAACATTTCATTAATGGCGGCACAATGGCATAGCGTCGCCTTGCACCTCCAGGGTCCGGGTTCGATTCCCGCCTCGGGGTCTGTGTGCATGGATGTTCTCCTCGTGCTTGGTGGGTTTTCCTCCAGGCCAAAAACATGCAGATTAGGCTAATTGGAGTTCCCAAATTGCCCATAGTGTGTGAATTAATAGTGTGAGTGTCAATACTCCTACCACTACTAATAATAATACTTATGCGTGATGCAATGTAAAATATAAAAATAATACGTAGACCCAGTCCGATCGAAGGGTTGCATGGTGACTAGTGTAACTTAAAGACAACATTGGTACACAAACTTCATGCGTGCAACTGTATGCCTCTTTACAACCCTCTAACACCACCACTTTGCGTTTGTGTGCGTATGGGGGTGTGTGTGGGTGTACAGTATGTGTGTGTGTTTTTCTCACGTTCTCTCAGCTCCCTACTGGCTCACTGTGTCAGGCTTGGGTTGGATTGGCTGTGCCGCTTCCGCCTGATTGGCTAATCTAGAATGACAAGGCGTCTCCAGTGAGATGGCTGGGCAGACGGTGCACTAAAATATTTAACACAGCACTCGCTGGTCATGGATCAGCTGTGCTGTAAAAAAGAAAGAGAGAGAGAGAGAGACATTCATAAGAGCACACAAGAGGGGAAAAAAACTTTAAGGTCAAAAACAGAAGAACATTGGCAAACTAACACAGGCTAATGGCCATATGTAAAGAATAAGACACAATGGGACATGCGGTCAAAGGTAAAACCATCAACCGCGGGGAAGTGTGAAGCAAAGTTCCGGCTGCATGTGCGTTTGAGAATTTGGCTTTCGCTACTATGTCCTGCGTGTACTCTAGAATCATCATTAGATTCTGTACTGGTAGAGTGATTAGGCCTAATCTTTGTCCCGCTTAAATTCCCCAGCTCAAAAATGAGATCGTAAAACATAGCTAATATTTAGATCGGCTGCAGAGCAAAGCGCCCGCTGTAAGGGAGAGAACCGAAGGAGAAAAAGATCCTCTTTAAGTGCTTTTCTGGCAGCGTTGTTAGTACTCCACTGTGCACTTAGATGTCAAATATTTGGAATAAGAGCCGCCATCGTTCTCACCCAGCTTTGCTGCTTACACTCCAGTGCTGTGTACGGGCTCCTTTCGAGTCCCAGATCAGCTCGGAGCAAATAAACAGCTGCGGATTTTGGCCGAGTGAGTGAAAAAGAGACTCAGTAAACAGACAGTGGTTCAAGCTGGATATCAGTTGCAAAAGATTCCAACTCCAGGAAATCACTCACTCACTTACCATCGATACCGATTTATTCTGTATACAGGGTCGTGGGGGGGCCTGGAACCTATCCCCTAGG